>JAVQJG010188330.1:0-28641 GCA_036024015.1 Craterocephalus amniculus | reverse complement strand
CATAATCATATAAAGTTGTGCATAAACAAAAAATTGTAAATTCACATCTTTGTAAAATCACACATAAAATGTTCATTGTGTATTTTTTCTGAGAGAATACAATTTAAAAAATTACAACTTCAAAAATTACAGAAAGGAATTCTCATTTATGAATACGGTTTCTTCCGTATGAATTTACGACTATCAAACACCACCATGGGGTCACAGACATTTTCAATAGAACGAAGAAAGATCGATTCGTCAAACTGCGCATGCGTCCATTCTGTCTAACGTCTGTTTAGCTGGCGTGGCCAAAATGGAAGAAGGCGGATTCAGCTCCAGCACTGAACGAAATCAGATAACTATTAATAGTTCATATTGTTCCATTTTGGCGCCACCAGCTAAACAGAGGTTAAGCAGTTTGAGGAATCGATCTTTCTTCGTTCTATTGATAATGTCTGTGACCCCATGGTCACACATCTTACACCATACCTTTGTTTAAATCAAATATTGTCCTTGAACCAAAACATTTAAGAATAAACACATAAGTTCTCAATAAAGTTTGGAATGAGGTTTGGGTGATGTCTACAGTTACACAGACGTACCAGACAACCAAAGATTTTGTGAGACATGTTTTAAATTGTGGAGTTCAGTTTGGTGTTAGGTTATAGCTAACAGAAGGAAAAACATGATGCAAAAAGTACGGTATAGCACGTAAAGAATGGTGGACAAGGCTAAGTGCATTATTCATTGCAACATGGTGAATAAAATACTGCAGGTGCGTGGACAAATCTGCCAAATCAATGAAAAAGAAGAAAGGATTCAGTAATTGAATGTTTTACTAATTTACAAGAACACAGCCGTGTAAAGGTAGACTACTCCATTACATGTAAAAGTCCAGCATGAATAAAACTACAGAAGTGAAAGCAGTTAAGTATGAGCAGCATGAAGATAAAATATTAGAGCAAAAGAACTAGTTTGATACTTCTGAGTGACATTACATTTGATCGCATTTGATTATTAATACTAAAGCTTTATTGACACCGTTTTAGTTTAGGGGGAAGCTGGTATGAACTACTTTATAAATTGTTTTATGTAAAAAGACACTGGATGAATTTTGGGGCTTGTGAAAAATCATTTGGAGCATAAAATGATCATACAAAAGTAAAGCACGAGTACAAAAGTACACTGCAATAGTAAATGCTCTTTGCTACTTATGCCACTGGGGACAAATTTGGCCTGCGTTAAAGAGAATAAAGCAGTACATTTCATAATTTTACACTCTTGTCGCGGTTAATCTGCTGGATATTTACTCACTCTGTACATTTTGTACCAAACTGTAATAACATATTAGATATATCTATTAATAATCTTTAAACCCTTTTAGTAAAGTTTAGTAATATTATTCTGGGTATTCATGAAATCTTCTAAAAGAAGCTTTAGAAACTAATAAAAAAGGGAAACTTGTTAACAAATATATTTTTTCTCAAAGTCACAACTCTGCCACAGAAACAAGGCTTGCTAAATCTTGTGTAATATTTCTGAGCCCACAGATGGCCTGTGGCATCTCAATTGCTGCTAAGAGACATAACAACAGTGTAGGATTTCTGTGTGCTTGGTAGGAGAGAAACCTACAGGGGCATTCTCCACTACCTGATCTGTTGGATTAGGGATACACACAACCAACAAACAGGTGCCAGTGACACAAATGCTGATAAGCATTCATGCAGTGATATACATACAGTGACAATCCAGCTCAATGCTGGACAGAGGAGGGGAGCGGGCACATGATTTGTTGCTTAAAATAAGTCTTATCACATAAAATTTTCAAAATTCGAAAAGTTAACTTAATTGACTGAAAATGAGTTAAGCAAACTATTTTCAAGTATTTGTATCAGTTCAGTTTGAATACTTTACATTTATAATTAAGATAAAATCACATGTATTTAACATAAAAAAAAGTTTATTGAGCCATATTAGAAGACAATTAACAGGTGTATAAAACAAAGTCTGACAAAGTCTGTTTTTGCTGAAGCTTGCTACTTAGGAAATTATCAGCAGTATTATCATTCTTCTGTTCAGCGTGTAGCCACCCTCCTGCACGGTTTGCAGCGCCACCTGTCACCTGCTCATTTTCCCAGCAGTCTTATCGCTCTACCAGCCAAAGCGGCAGGGTGAGGCTCAAATGAACTGATAAGAGCTTGTTCAGTTGAAGTGGAGCGAGGGAATATAGTTAGCCTCCTCGAGTGTATAGAGAGGAGCAGTTCGGAGCGTGGATACTTCTATACATCCCATGTCCTGTCAGGTCACACACCTGCAGCATGCATGTGGATTGTGAAAGTTGCACATGTCCAAAATGATATGCTGCAACAATCACAAGGTTTTTGCCACTTCACTGAAAAAAAAAAAGACACTGCCGCCCTCAGCGTGATAAAAACGGAGCTGTGTATTTTACAGAGAATTTTACCTTCCCTCCAGTTTGGTCTTTGTCAAAATGATAGGAAGAGCCATAAAGAAATAAAAAAAGCTGACAGCAAGATTATATCTCAGGTCAGGTGGGTTGTATGTGTTTCGATACAGTTAAAAGTATTAACTATTCTAGATTGTGTGACACATTGGTGGCCAATTAATTCAAATTACCAAAGATCATCAAAATGATATTGAGGCTGATGGCCCCCCACACTGAGACTCCAAGTTAATTAATGAACTAAAGTGGAAACGAGCTACAGTACACTGATAAGCGCCGCATAATTAAGTGTTTGCAACGCTGAGAACAACAGGCGCTGTTCTAGGTAATTTAATGCCTGTTCCCAGGTGTATACAGGGCCTGTTCGGCTCAAGGCGAACAGATGCCAAGACAGGGACTGCACCAAAGGACGGCTGCTAGAGACGCACGGGCATTGATGTGAGCTTCAAATCTCACCTGTAGTACTCGGAGACAGCATTGATTCCCGTCCAGCAGAGAGGAAACATAGAAGCGCAGCTATTGTTTATGTTCAAGTCGTTTGAGGCAGACAAACTCACAATCTGTGTATGTGTGTGTTCTCCCCTTGCATAAAAAAACACGAATCTCTCCATTCATTAAGGCTCCACAGAAGGAGATTCCATTAATCTGTTCATTAGGCCACATCAAAAATGGAACTACTTATTAAAATCAGATCCAGCTGTGTACTCTCGTTAAAGCCCCCATTACCGTACGGAGCTTAACAATGCTTGTGGCACAAGACCAAAACCCGGCCACAAGAAAAAGGGAAGAAAGATTGTACTACATTGGCCTGCTTTGACTCAGCACACCATGATAATTGCAATGCTCTTAGCAGGGGGCTATGAATAAACATTACTTTTGTCAGCGAGCTTATGAATGCTGCATTTTCAATTAATTTACATTTGCACAGATATGGAGGGAATATGTGCTCTTAATCACCGTGTTTTATTTTCTCAATTTCCCCCAAGTCTTTTCTCATTCTCTCATTCCCTGTCTGGCAGTTCCATTCCCCCTCTCTACTGGGCTCTCTTTTTCCGACCTCTCTCTCTGGAAAATCCCATTAATCTCAGCCAGTGGTTTTGAACAAAAGCTATGGGCTAAGCGATTGATCCAGGCATTGATCCCACTCGCCTGAACGATCATAAAGGTGTTAAATTGGTTTCTTGGAGGATATGTATTTTTCATTGCTGGCTGCTGCAAGTAGAAGTTCCTGCTTGGAATTTTTCAAATGTTCTTCACTTCTTTTTTTTTTTTTTTACGAAGCCAAAGATTGGTGATGATATTTAAATAATAAATATATTACACCTTGAAAAGTAGCCCTAAATGTGGATTTTGAGGCCAGTTTGAAGCAATTTCTGGAGACGTCTGTTTTCTGTATAAGCATGGACCTTAGTAGCTAAATCTTTTTAATGAGTTTTGCTTCGTCCAAGGACAGGTGGAGACTTGGGATTTTTACTAAGTCTTTTTACTGTTGAGGCAGAAGCAGGAAGTTCTTTAATTTATAATGTGGTAAATAATTTCTGTAATTCATACCACATTCTCTAGCTAAATTGATATACTGTGCATCAAAATGTGTATTGTTTTTCAACCACTAAATAATAAGCTGTCATTTACGAGCCAGGTCCCTGTGAGTTTTTACCCAATAAGCAATGTCTGTGATGAAACACAAGATCAAAGTCTTTAACATTAAAGTTCATTGCTGTTCAGTTTGATCAAAGGTTTATGGTGAGACCAACAGGATTAAGGGAGAAACAAGGAAAAATAAAGTTTGAACTCTTCTAATGTTTGATTGTTACCCACGCAGCAATGTGAGCAATTAGAATTAGATCCTTCGTTATTAAAACAGAGCTGCTGAACATGCACATATTTGCTGTATACTTTATTAATCTAAGTAAAGTTCTGGATTGTAAAAAGAAGAAGGTTTCATCATAAAAAAACTTAACAGGCTGTAGGAGAGAAAGCAAACTTTAGAGAAAGGCCCCGGCTAATGTTCAAACCGGGAACTGACTTGTGGGAACCAACCCAACACTATTTGTTTCATAATGGAGAAAGACACAGCATGACTCCTGCTCAGATACAAAATTTCTCTATTTCCTGTGTTGTAAAATTTTTAAAATAAGAGACTATTTAAATACAGATATCCCATTATTAATCATGAGTCACTCCCTAAACAAAAATGGGAGAATAGGTGGGAAACAAAAGCTTTCTTTTTTTGTTTTCTCATTGTGAGTCAACAACTGTTTCCATTGCTATAAAGCAGAAAGGTTATCTAAATTTTCCATGACTGTGTGAACCACCAGTTTATTGCTTTTATGAAGCAATGAAACTTGTGTTTCGTTTTCCAGCGAAATCCCAATGTATACTCATTTGAACTTCGCAAAACCAAAAACAAAACAGATGGAAAAAAAGAAAGAGAGATATTGCTTTTTTTAAGGCCTTCTTTTCAAGAAAGAGCTTTTAAAAACCCTTTTGCTATCTTGAAATACTGTACTAGGTGAATTAGCTATTGATTAATTTTAGGTCTTATTTTATCCTACTGTACCAAGTAGGCAGAGCATCTTGTGAGATCAGGCGCCATGACTGTTGCTTATTCGACAGAGCAAAGGAAGAGCTTGTCAGGGGAAACAGCTCATGTCACTGGTACTTAAAAGGTCAGCCAACTGAACTCCAACCCCTGGTCCACCCTCCCGCCTGTCTGTCTGTCACTAGTTCCACCATTCCAAGTGGGTGTCCCCTGTCCTCGTCTAGGCTGCTAACACCCGTCATCATCCCTTCTGAGCTGCCGTCCTTTGATGACCTAGGCCTCTTGTCAGAAAGTCGCTTCCAGGCAGGCATGGTGAGGACAGGCCTTTGATGAGGACCCCGACACTTGCCAGCATCAGTGACAAGCAGCAGAGTCTTTTGAAGCGCTACAGCTTTACATTTAACACACAGGCGGCATACACACACTTATCACACGTGCTTCCAGCATCCTTTGACAGAGAAACGAATAGAAGTGGAGATGGGCGCAGTGTGGAAAATCCCTCCTTTCCTTTGACTCCTTTCCAGGCTTTCTGATGCTTATAATGAAGGCATTTGAATTTTGCTTTGTGCTCAAGAGACAAAAAATAGATGTATGGGGTGGAGGCAGTGGGAGTCTGTGAGGCTGTCAAAATGTTAGAAAAGGACACAGCAGCTTTGTTGAATTTTTTTTTTCTTATTTTCCTGAACTGATAAAGGAGAAGGCTTTGGATGTGCAAAATTGGGAACTTTTTGCAGTAAAATGACATCATATTTTCTTTATTGTATTTTATTACACCCTAGGTATGATAGAAACATGGCGTAAGAGTCAAATATTTGCATACAGTACACTTCTTATGGTGTGAAGAACCATTGCATACCATCATTTTTTTGAAGGGTAACTAGTTTATCATTTCTTCAACGACACACTTGAAAAAAAATGTTGCTGTTCAAGAAAAAAAATCGTTAACAGAGCAGGTTTACAGGTGCTGTTTTTATCAAATTAAAAAGGTACCCAAAGCAAAGCCACCTCAGCTATCAAAACTGCCAAAACCAATACTGTGTTCACATCCTCCAGTCATGTGAGTTGTCTGCTGTTATGTCTGCTTGAAATGCAAATAGACAGAGTTTAAAACTAGCCCTAAATCAGTAGTCAAAACAATTCTAATCAGCAAGAACTCCGTGTCAGACTTGGCCACATCTGTAGCCTTGTCATAATAGCTAATAAAGTCTTTGACTTTGTTGGCAGAAGGACAATTGTTGACATCAAATGAGTAGCTAAGGTCATCTGATTTGAACAAATAGGTCCCTGTACAATTTCCCAACAGCACAAAAAAAAAAATTCTTCTCAGGTGCCTTCTCACTTGCATGTGTCTGAGTCACAGCATTGATCCACATTCTTAACCCTGCAAGGGGTTGACATTAGCAATGATCAAAACAATTCTCACAAGCTCAAAACAGCAAAGCATTCCCCACATCATCACAACACCGCGCCGTGACCACATTATTCCAAATAATACCATGAAGAGCACAATGCTTCCTCATTCCTGTCGTCTTAATCTGGCCCTTTTTTGTCCATGTCTGCCTATGTGGAGTAATGATTAACACAGTCAGGCATGGGAAGAGACTAGCCGCTACAATAGAGAGGGTTGTTTGGGTTCACAAATCAACAATTTCACCTGTGTCAGCTTCCCAAGTTCACCTGGCAGATCCATGGGAGCCAGCGGCTGGCATTCAGGAGGAAAGAAAAAACTCGCTACTTAATCATTATCATCTGCAAAATCACTCAACTTCAGGCAAACAGATAAACCTGGTAACGTTGTTCAATCTGGCATGTAGTGAAGTGCTTAACTGAGTGTGGAAAGGTTCACATGAGAAAGCTTTAGAGTGAGTACGGGGGACTTTTGAGCTTTGTGTAAGGTTTCAAAAAACACCCGCCTGATCGATAGCGATTGACCTGTGAGCAAGCTTACCCTGCAAACACCTGCCTGTGATACTCACAAGCTGCTCAGGCTGACACAGTGCATCGCTTTGTGTTTTGAGAGTGGCTTTGCACCTCGAGGAGTGTTTTTCCTCCACTAAGAATTTCAGAGGTGCTTAAAGTTGATAGAGCTGGGACAAATGGACACTTCTGTACATTTCACATTTATAAGCCTGTTACAGAAGAAAAGTAACCCAAAAATATTGGAAAGAAAAAGTTTCGATAAGCACTGAAATTAGATTTTAAACGTGCATTTATTGTAAAACATTACCTGATAGATTCTGGCTGGGGTTGAATAGTTAATAATAGACCTTGCTGGAAAACATCAAGAGATCAAGGAAAGATGGTTGATGAAATTTTCAAGGACTTGGGAAAAGAAAACTTTGCTACAACATGAACCTAACTGCACTTAAACTGTAATGTGTGCATGTTGTTAAACTGTAGCTGTTCAAAATATTTTCTACAAGTGGGTTAGGGTTCCTTCTGATATGGTTCCATCATGTATCCCTAAAGTTCATTTTTAAGGGTTGGTAATTCATTTTCCACCCTTACTATGAAAAATGCTATCCAAATGAATTAAAACCAAAAAGAATTGTGGGAAATAGCTTTTTTTTCTTATATAAATGGTGACCCTCGGTTTATTTTGCTAAAATATATTTAATTTCTTATTATTTAACCACTCATGAGAACTCAGAAATAGTTACCTCCAGGTCATTTCACTCGGTTTGGACCTTTTTTTTGGAGAAAGGATTATTCATCTGGACTATCTGACTCAAAGGCTTTGAGCTAGCAGAGATCTTTCCTCAGCAGATGCGGAACTTTTTAAAAACATTTCGTGAGTCATCTGATGACTTGTGTAGATGTGTTTGTGTTTTGTCTTCTAAGCTGCACACGCATGTGTAACCCATGATGTTACCGGAAACACGTTTACATAAATTTCTACAAAGACAAAAAGCCCAGTCAAACAATAAAGGGGACAGTGACAGACATACAATCTGCAGTGATGAAAGGTTTCTTACTGTGGATATGACATTCAGTCTCACGAACAGGGACTGTTGTTACAGCTGTACAGGAGGGGAAAGACAAATACATGACCTGATGATTGTATTTTTGTGTATTTTTTTCCAGGTGGATGACCAGATGAAGCTGTTGCAGAACTGTTGGAGTGAACTTCTCATCCTCGACCATGTTTTCCGCCAGGTGGTGCATGCCAAGGAGGGCTCCATCCTGTTGGTCACAGGCCAGCAGGTGAGTTGGTGAAAACTAACATGGAAAACGTCCACTAACTGTTTCGTTTTGCTTTTTTTTCCCTCCAAAACCTTGCTAACTTCATATCCCTTGACCTCTACTGCACCTTCATGTTCACTGAAACTTTATTGAGTCCACAGCCACACAGGACCCATCAGTTAACTAAAAAAAGGTTCTAGATATGAATTAATGTCACCTGATTTATCTGTTTGTCTCAGTCCTCAGATATTCAAGTCGTAGCATTATGAGTGGGAGGACAGATAATAAATGTGGCCTAATGTGTTATTTTGTTTTACTTGTGTCTTTGAGAAAGTCAGTGGGAGTCGTTGCCTGAAGCCCTCAGAAGTCCTCAGCGTTTCAGGATGACCTCACACTTGCTTTCCCAAAGCTCATAGCTAAACAGAACACACACATCCAAAGCACACAACCGTTCTCTTAATCTCATCCACACTTCTTTTTTTAAACAGACTTATATACACATAAAGGTGGGAAAAAAAGACTAATTGGGAATATGCCTCTCACTCTTCACATGGCTGTCAGTGAGATGAAAAGTCATGAATCATAGATTGTCTTGCTCTCCCAAACATTGCTTCCCAACGAAATGTTTTACAACAACAGAGGCTGGCATAAATATTGGAGCAGGACAAGTGCATGTGCTTTGTGTGCAGGGGACTCCTTTCTAATGGCATGATTCTGAATGAAGACAAGGTCAAGGTAGTTTTTCAGTCTTTAGTAAGATTTACTGACTCGGTTGTCAAGAACATGTTTAATAGTGCCGTGACAGTGTAAGTATTGTATAAAAGTTTAGATTGATTTGATTCAACAGAGAACGAAAGGGTTAATTATGTAGACTGGTTGAAAGGAGGGAAATTGGAGATAGAGAGGAAAAAAGAGGTAGAATGAGGGAAAAAACAAGTAAAAGGATAGGAGGGAAGGAGGGACAGGAGAGGAGATGATGAGCCGAAGCGGATGAGGCAGTTTGAAGAGGAGGAGGAGGGGCCAATAGTCAGGGGAGGTGCAGGTCAGCGCTTTCGTTTGCATAGTTTGGTTAATGAACAGCTGGTGTTGAGGAGTGTGTGTGTATGTGTGTGTGTGTAAATGAATACATGTGGCTTTATGTCAGTGTGTATGTGTGAGGCAGTGAAACAGTTCATTATCTCCTATTATTCTCTGCTTGGCCAGGGGTGACAGCGCAGCAATAATAACAGGGATATTTAGACCACGGCAGCAGCATCACCCTGAGCTAATGCCACACAAACACACAAAGAAGGTCTGGCCTTACACACACACAGCCGGTTTTCCGCACTGGTCTGGAATGTGTTATATGTGTGAAGCTTTGAGTATTGTGAGGAGACACTCTGAGACCATTGCACCGGATCTGGTATTGGTGCATAAATAAAAAGCAAGCTTAAAATTTGAAAAGCTTGTTTTTGTTTTCTAGTTACAAAAAAGTGTGATTTTCTTTGGGATCTTCTTTTTTAATTTCTTAAAAAGTTAAGGAAGCAGCAACATGTTTTATGGTCTTTTTCTTGTCACTGAATGTCAGAACATATCTATAGATCTGTGCAACGGTTAAGCTGTTATAGTTCTTCGACAGTGTGATGGAACTATTGTTGTATATTGACCTACAAGCAAAAGCCAGTGGCATTGTTCAAGCATGTCAAATGTCATTGCTGAAATTTGATTTGAGAAATAATCTTTTTGAACTTCAACAAGGTTGACTTTCATACATAAAGCTAAGGTCAATCTTTGTTATAGCCATCTTTATTTTTCAATAGAGCCTGAACCATCTTATACAAGCAGCCTTTAGAAACAGTTCTCCTGGTTTCGTGAAGGACTTTTCAAAGCTCTGGATGTTGTGTTTTCTTTTGTCTATAATATGATCCCACACTACAATAATGTTCAGATTTAAGCTCAGGGGATGATTTGCCCATCAGCAGGACTTGTGGCTGAAGATTTTTAGTCCAATTCTCGTGTAGTCAGGCATGCCTTTTACTTTTGTTTTGTTTTCATTCTTTAAGATTGACCTCTTGACGACCAAGTTTCCATAGAGACAATTTCGGATGAGGCTTCAGTGAAAATGGAATGATTAACAATAAATGGTCCAGATGCATCTCCCGGGCCTGAGTCAGATCTTTGCTCGGCTTTTTTTTTCTTAAGGACATACTTTTCACACTTTTCCTTCTTCTGATAGATTAGAGGTATATCAGAGGTGGGTTAACCATAACCCCAAATCACACCAGTCCATAGCAAAAGTTCATTGGTTCTTGCTTCAGGTTTCAGTTGCTGCCCATCTCTTTTGTCTAGTTTATTAGGACGTCCTCTTGCGCTTTTTCTCATCTATTTATTCAGTTTCCTCTGATGTTTTAGGATTGTGCATCACAATGATATATGCTAGGATTTGGATTAAAAGCTCATTGGAAATCAACTTTTTTTGCAGAAAAATAAAATAAAAAATAAAATCAAACACTGCTATCGTCAGTATTTTTCATAGGAAATAGTGTTTTTTTATCCAAGGTGCTGTGATGTACAGTAAGTGCCCAATTAAAACATTATATTTTTGCCCTTTAGTTTATTACAGCCTTAGATGACTCCCGTCCGTGTCCCATGGTTAATTTATTGTTGCAACTGAATCCTCTATAGGTGCACCACATCTTTTACAGAGAAGTGAAATCAGATGTGTTTCCTGAAATAAGCGAAGATGTGCACCACAGCCTCACAGCAAAAAGGTCATGAGTTTGCATGCTCTTGTCTGTACACAGGTTATGTCCAGGTACTCTGACTTCCTTGCACCACCCAAATACTATACATGCATGTTAGGTAAAATGCTCATTTTGAATTGGACTGAGTGTCAGCTTGAGTCCGGCTTCTCCGACACCTTGAATTGGACTAAACAGTATAGAAAATGAATAAATGGATGAATGAATTTAGATCAGCTATATGATGCAATAGTTTCACAAAATTTGTACTGACAACAAATGCTAAATGTTATTTGAAGAAAAGTGTGGCTTTATAACAGAAGCCTTATTCACATGGATCATTTGATCTTCCCATTCGCTTTGAAACGCGTTGCCTCTTTGCTGTTGCCAGTCATACGCTGCACTCATACAGATATTTGAAAAGATATCCATTGAAGCTGCAAATTGACTGTTATAGCTTGTCATTTGCCCTCTACTTTGCTCTTTTTGCTTGTCCTTACATTTGTCTTTACATGCTTGCTAATTCTTTTCTTTTCTCATATTTATTTCTTTTTTCTCTCCAATGCGACACGCAGTCATGTCACCAACATCAGAGAGAAACGGCCATGAGTGCCTGTTCTTTATCCTGTCATAGGATCAAACGCAAAGTGTAACTTGTACAAATGTATGCAAACATCAAATGACAAAGATTGCACTGATCTCTTGAATGATTAAGCAAGGCCTTGCAGCTTGGCAGCCTCTAAAAATCCTGATATTTTGATAGGGCTGTGCTTCTGGTGTTTGCCATTCAAATGATGGAGAAGCGTAAAAAAAAAAAAAAACAGACACTTGCACACATCTTTGCTTGAAACGAGGTAAATTTCCCATCTAGCTTCTTCAGCATCAAAAGGCCACTAAGCATCCCAACTAAGCCCCCCTCCCATATTCATGTTTAACGTTTGACCTAACTCGTTCATCATTTTCATGATAGGTTGAAATTTGAAGGTTTATTCATATATTTACCCTTTATGTCTCTCCAGGAGGGATAATAAAGCAATATTGATTGATTGATTGATTGATTGATACACAGGTCACCGAAGTCAGAGTTAGTACTAAGTCTGCTATAGTGACATTATAGCATTATTTTCCCCTTTATTTTTACTTAAGGCAAGGAGGTAATAACCCAAGGCATCACCATCAACAATCCAATCCTTCAATGAACTTATTTCATGCACAGTTGATTTTATGTAAATTGATTGACACCTTGGATGGGGAGCAGGCAGTGTCTGCTTTTCACACAGTCATAACTCTTTCCATCTCATAGGGGGTAAGAAAGAAGGCGGGGGGGGTCAAAGGAGTTAGGGCGAGTAGTATAAAGCATGAAGAAGTCAAAGAGGAACAAGAGGAAGAAGATAAAAACATGGTGCACTGTCAAAATTTACGTTGCTTTAACCCTTTTCTTTTGCTGCCAGATGAAAAAGATATAAAAGACAGGAAAAAAAAAAATCCAATCCTATTTACACAATAAATAAACTCCAAACCCCAGAGCTGGTTTTAATTGCAAATGTAAGCTCACAGGGACTCTCTTCCTCTCTGAGGTTTAGGAATTGCGCACGCCAACATCCACCTTCCCCTGGAAACCCTTGCACAGTCAATTATGGTAATGAATCGTCAATAAATATAAAAATTTAATATGGTCCTGCTTACCCTGAGTGGCAGCTAAGGACTTGCCTCTCAGACAAATGTGCTGTGGCTGCAGATTTGAAGTGCACCTTAAAAGTAGTGTGTGTTTATGCATGTTTGAATGGATGAGTTATACCTGCGGAAGATGAGTTTGTTTGAATAATCTAGCCTTAATGGGTTTTTTTTGTATTTATATCATGTCTCAGAGTCAAATTTAGTGATGTGTTACTAGTCTGCTCACTCTCTCTATATTTCCCCACAGCATGCTTTCACGAAAGAAAAAAACAGTAAAATGGGAAAGACACATCTTAAAATGTGTCATACTTTGGGAGGATTAATTTAATCACATTTTGCTGCCTCAAAAGTTAACATTAGAATATTAAATTGATAAATAAATGTTTAGTGACACTTTATTTTTAATTCAGCTTTACCTCACCACAGAGATCCTACTTGAATCCCTGTCAGTCTTCCTTTACTGTTGCCCATCTCCTAATGTTCCTCTCGTCTTGCTAATTCCAGGTGGACTATGCAGTGATTGCTTCACAGGCAGGAGCCACCCTCAACAATCTGTTAAGCCACGCCCAAGAGCTGGTAGCCAAACTACGCTCGCTGCAGCTGGACCAACGGGAGTTTGTCTGCCTCAAGTTTCTTGTCCTCTTCAGTCTAGGTGGGTGTCTGAAATTTTACAAGTCCCTGCTCCTGACGTAAGGGGGGCTACAGTATAACTGGTGGAGGATTTTTATATCAGCTGCTAAACTGGATTGATTGCATTGATAAAATTACTGGCTGTTTTTACTGACTTCTGGTGGGAGAGGGAAATTAGAAAAGAGAGGAAATGATTGGGTGTTATAAGGGAATGAAGGAAAGATGAGAGTTTTTTAGTGTACTTTATTAGGATCCTCTTTACAAAAAACAAAAAATGTAAACAATGAATGAATTATCTACGTACGGAGTTGCTTTTCTTAATTAATCTACCTTGTCTAATTTGAAAGTTAGTTTTTAAAGTCATTGGCAATATTTGGATGTTCCACTGGGATCAGACACATTGTTAAACAGTATGACTGACTGGCACCTACCATGTTGTTTAACTTTCTACCACTAGCAGTGCTGTAGAATAAAGGTGATCCAGTGGACTCCAATTGTCTGCAACGGTGTGATAAGTACAGTATTAGAATTAATAATTGATTCATTGATCTTCATATTTTAGTAATATATCCATTGATACATTTTTGGAATTGAGTTGTTTTTAGTTTTTTTTGTTTGTTAGTTTGTTTGCTTTTTACAACAGTAACTCCATCGGTTTCTTGGGCAACAATGTTAGAAGCCATGAATAAAAAATACTGTAGGATTTACAATCAAACATAATTAAGTATCACTGAAAACCATTAACTGAGAATATAGGTAGAATCAGGGGTAGATATATGCTGGGTGAATGGGTTCTGGCGATGGGAATGATTTGTTTTTTTTGGGTTTTTTGGTAGGGGGAATGTGAGGTCAGAGGGGATTTTATTTTCTCCTGTTAGACTGAGCTTAACGCTTTGGAAAGGAAAGAAGTGAGTTGGAGGGAAAGCTGGTGGAAGGAGGGTGTTAGAAATAGGAGATAGGAGGATGAAGTGGGAGAGAGTGGAAATTGGGAATTGGTTGGAGGTAGCTGCCTGAAGTATTTGGGATGGACAGGTGGGAGAGAGCTGAAGCAGGGAGGAGGGAGAGAGCCGGGGATTTGGGGAGGGATAAGTAGCTTAATGAGTTAAGGGAGGAAGACAAGGGTAACGATGATGGGATATGTGTGTATGTGTGTGTCCTATCCCAAAGCTGCTCTCTCCTCTCTCAGCCGAGGTCAGACTTTGTCAGGAGACTGCCATCTCTGACAAGTCTGAAAAAAAGGCCTCCGTGGAAAACACATACACCCAACACAACACCCAATGTATTTCATAACATTAAACATAACTAAAGATAAGTTTAGTTCATTTATTCTGATGCTCCATGATGAATATTTTCCTCATCCCGGCTTTCAGTCCTTTTGTACGAATACGTGTAATTCCAAATGATCAGGCTTTCCCTTCTTTACCTCCTCTAAACAGAAAAAGAGCAGATACACAGAAGTATGATCAGGCAGGATTAAGGTTTTTGTTCCTTTCATTTGCAAAGAAAGCAGGAGGAAGACAGAGGATGCAGAGGGACTTTGGAGTGTGCGTCTGCGTGTATGCATGTGTTTGCTTTGTCACGTCTTTTTTGGTTTTTTTTGTAGAGCCGGGATGTTTGTGGGGCTTGGGGTCTAAATAATTTGGCAGAGGCATCATCCATAATGAAAGGCCCACCTGAGGGATGTGTATCGCCCCCGGCAGTGCCTGTTCTCCAGCATTGCCCAGGCCTCCCTCGAAAGAAGACTGACGCAGGCTGAGGGGAATCAGCGTAGGAAGAGGAGTTAAGGGGAAGGAGAGGGGTTTGAACAAAGCCAGTGGGGTTTAGAAGGCCTGTGATTAATATCAGGTAGTACAGCTGATCAGAGACGTGCATGTGATCGGCTTCAAGAAGCTGGAGATATGGAGCCGTTTCTTCTGGGAAATGAATGTGCATAATGTGTGCACTAGTGGGAGAGCAGTTGTATATTCATGCATCTGTGTGTCGGTATAGACAGCTCTTCCCTGAGAACAAGCAGTTAATAAGGACCTCAGTGAAATGAAGCATGGGGGTAGATCCATAATGATAGCTGAACTACAGATCAGATGCTGCCTCTTTATTAGCTTCATTTAATCTGAAATGCTGGTAACAGTACTCTCTAATAGAAACAGATGCACTCATTGTGACATAGTACTGTGAGTTACTGCTTTCTTTCACTGCCTCGCTTACCACAAAGCGTATTTGCCTCCATTAAAGTAAGTGAATTCATTAGTATTTATTCATTTTTCATCGACCAATAAGGGTTTCATGTTGGCATTAGACATGAAACATCATTGAAATGAAGCTGCATGTAGGATTTCACAGGATTTGATTTTGTTGCTCTTGTCTGTTAGCCACACGCAAAAACTCCAAACCTTCACAAGTGCATTTTTCTAATTTCTACATAGTCAAAATATCTCATCATGCTTGATACAATCACCTAAAGACCAACATTTCAGTGAGATACAGGAACTTGTTTTAAGACAATAAAAAATACGACTTTTGAGCACCACAAACTTCAAACTTGAGCAGACACAAAACTTCATAATATTAGTTAAAAAAAGCCAAAAACAAATGTTACCAGCTTATTTCAAGATCTTATAAGGCTTGAATATATTGTCTTATCCCAAGAAATGCTAACGAGAGAATTTTCACTTGTCCCATTGGCAGATTTTATTGCGCATTTTAAGAAAAATACCTTGTTTTGAGTTTTTTTTAGCTTATTTTTTAGTGGCTTTTTCCAGTGCACTCTGCATCTTGTGCTTTTTCATCAGAGTAAAAAACGTACTGCAGTAATATTCTATGTGCATACTATATCTCCAGCCATCTTCATGCTTTCCCTTTCATTTCCTGTTGTTTTGTTTGTGTCTTGCTTTTCTCCCTCTGTCTACTGCCCCTCTCCCTCCCTCTGTCTTCCTGTGTAGGGGTAATCAGTCACCCCCCCCCACCACTGCCAGAAGAGCTTTTAGTTAAGCCAGTTGTCGATAAAGACTGGGATATAGATGTCAGCCCAGCTGAGAGGAGACACTTGTCATGATCTGTGTGTTTGTTTTCCGACTCAGACATCCTTTTTTTTAGTTTATTGCTTCATTTTATCTCATTCTATCTTTCTCTCTGTAGCCTGTCACTCTTTTCTTGAAGGCTTTTAACCTCTGTCGAGGAGGAAATGATCACTCTGATCATTGATCTCCCAAGTGTTTATAGAACTGAGAGCAATGATTGTACTGTATGTCTTGGGCATTGAGCAGCAAACACTCAAGAGTATGAGAGCTGCCTGGGTCAGAGTTCAGTAAAGGATTACAACAAGTCGTTCAGTGTCAGGACATTGTTAATTGGCCTTTGATTTCCTTTAAAATGCTTAAAGGCCTAACTAAGAGACTGACAAGTTGCGTGCCGTTCTTGATAAAGCATCACTTGAGGTGAGGACTAGGTCACAAGTTTGAATTCAGGCTGAAGAAATTAAAGATCCACCTCCTTCATTTTAAGGGGGATTTTAACCTTATTTAACTGATAGCTGTGTTCAGTTTGAAGTGTAAACACATGAAGAAAGATTATTCATTTTCAAAGAAGAACAGGGCAGTGTACTTCCTATCATGAATAAATTCTATGATCTTGTGTTGCTTGAAGCTGAAAAGAAAATGTGAAAAATGGAAAAATTTGGACGAAAAAGAATTTGGCAAAAAAAAAAAACTTAAAAAATCTACCTTTACCAGAAAATCAGGAATGCATGGCTGATGCATGGCAGAGAGTTTCCATAAAACAGATGTGGTGACAGAGGTCAGGGAGGGTTCTGCCAGCAGCCAGTTAACCCAGCTTAGTGGGTCAAACCCCATTGGGTGTAATTGGGTGAGACAGGTGCTGCCAGGCCTTGTCAGCTGAGAGGAGAGCCAGAATACCTGCCAGATGAGCGTGGGGTAGTAAATGGTCCCAGCGGAGAAAACAGAATGGTGGATAAAGTCTCATATAATGTCCTTTAGCAGGGATAAAGCCAGTGAAAAGTGGATGGAGAATCAGGAATAGTCTGTTTGGTTCACGGTACAGGTTTTTTTTAAAAAGATTTAAGTTTTTTTTCCCAGATAACCCTCCTTTTGTTGCCTTAAATGCTCTTTTTTAATGTGTGCTATCTTAAAGCTCAAATATAAATAAAACATTTAATCATATATTGTTAGATTCTACCTTGATCAAATTATTAATACTTTGGTTCAACTTGAGTTTTGTGTGTAGAATGATCAGAAAAATGTATTTTTACAGCAAAATTATAAAAATTGTCCTTATGATACAATAAATGCACCAGACAAAAGGTAAAATGGGTTAAAAAAAAGAAATTATATTTCTATTCAGTCTCAAAGTCTTCAAGCACACTTGTGCCTATGCTGAAAAAGAGCAGCACCCGTTCAAGATGGCAGTTTTAAGCCTTTTAGTTGAAGCATTTTATCAGGAAGAGGGTTAATTTAAGTGTTCACCTGGGTGTCATGTTTGCATCACTGTTGGACGGAGCTGGGGCTGATGACTATCGTGGTCGTGGTTGCGGGG
Source organism: Craterocephalus amniculus (assembly GCA_036024015.1). Classification (NCBI taxonomy): domain Eukaryota; kingdom Metazoa; phylum Chordata; class Actinopteri; order Atheriniformes; family Atherinidae; genus Craterocephalus; species Craterocephalus amniculus. The sequence continues at coordinate 10,895 of JAVQJG010188330.1, read as the reverse complement.
ACATGGGAACGAATGCCAGCTGCAGCCTTTCTCACCGAAGACAAAGTCCAGCCATTAATTGATGTTAGTGGATGTTTTTGTCCAAAAACAACAGAAACGAAAAGTGTTGTCCATTCATAAAAAAATGGGGGGGGGGGTTCTAGAGCACCACCATTAGCTGCCTGTCAAGTGATTTGTCAGTCTCTTAGGTTGAAATTTAGAGACATCCACCTATCAATCCCCCCCCGCTCTCTTCATTCATCCAGCCCTCCATATTGTCTCTTGACTCATTGCTCAGCCCTTTCTCTTCATTTTGTCCCCATCCATCTTTGTACATCCTGATCTATCACAACTTTATCACCACATCCCCCTCCACTGGTTGTCATTCAACTCAACTCTCAGTTTATTGATTTATTTTTTATTTTTGGGTAGTACAACTTTTCCTCCACACATTTCTACCTTAATAATTATCTAAACTGGTGTCCAAACTTAGGATGCATCTGATTCTTTATTTAAAACGACTATGAAATGATGAAAGGATCATTTTACCAGTCTGTAAGTCAGTCTGTTATTATTTTTCTGTACTTAGGATTGAATGTTGGGATGGTTAACGACTAAGCCCAGTTGATGATTAATTAATGGAAATCTGTGCCATTTAATTTTCTTTGCTTGAAATCTAAATAGCATCTCACCAAAATGTCAGTATTTTTTTTCACATCATTCTTATTGATTGTTGCTAATTTCTTTAACAATAAACTTCCCACACCCTCAGACCAGTACTATGACACATCCCTCATTAGCATGATTAGTGTGCTGTATACAGTGCAGCGCGGTCAGACACCAATCTGCTGACAACACAAACACAGCAAACCTGATTAACCTTGATGAAACACACATTTTTATTCTCTTTTTTTCCTTTATCACTTTTGTCTCCCCTCACAATGAAACACAGACAGAGAAAAACAAAAGTAATTCCCAGGCAGGTACACTCTAATTAACCAAGAGCTGTAGCTGCTCACAATCAATGCCCTGATCCCCAGCAAGTAAGCATGCCCCTATACACCCATAAACACACACACACACATACACCACTAATAGGCCTGGCAAATATGCATTTCCTGAAAAGAACCAATTCATTTTGAATTCAGCCAGGGATTCATTAACATCAGGAGGTAATGGCTGTTCAATATTTCGGTTCATAGAGACCAAAGTGGCCACATAATGGAGCACGTAACCTGCATTTAATGAAGTTGTAACACTTCATAATTTAAAAGGAACATAGCAACATAATACAGGTGTTAGATTTCCTCTTTTTGCCTCATGTACTTTTGACCTGATCAATATGCAAATGAAGAATTTTGAGTATGAGAATGGGTTGTTGGCTGTTGGTCAAACCTTCAACCCTGCACATGTGACTGTCTTTTCTTGTTGAGAGACACTAGAAAGGGTGAAATAACTGCAAATTAGTTGGATTATATATTCATGTTTTTAAATGTGACCCATAATGGTGTCCTGAAAATTATAGTTCTCTACAGGAAGCAGGAGGGATATAAACCTTCCAGTGAATGTCTCTACAACAGAAGAGAAATCATACTTATGTGTTTTACGAAAGTATGAGATAAGGTTAGATAAGATGATAGGGCAGTACCTTTAAACAATAATACAACTCTTACACAAGCTCAGGAATGTTTGTTTATTTCTTGAGTTATGGTCAGTTAATAACACTTTGAGACTTGACAAAAACACTTGTGTTAAACTATTTAGCCAGGGTTACAAACACGCATGGTTAAAGCTGTGTGGGTCACCACTCTAGATGCTTAAAAACCAAAGAAAAAACAGAAAACAGTGCACACTGCATGTGTTTGAGATGCAGCATGAATCATGCCTCTCAATCAGACATACTACAAATTGCAGCTGGTGACTTGGTGTAATGACATGTTTAATGGAAAACAATGAAGTGGTGATTATAGGGGGCAGAAAATTATAAATACATACACTGGGTTCATAAAATGTAATTCACACACTAAGTGGCTGCTTCCAGGGCTGTTTCATTACTTGTGCTCAGCAGCCTTATGCTGACTGAAAACTCAACTGGCTTTTAAACAAAACCTTTCTCCCCTCCGTACGGTTACTTCAGGCATTATTCTGATGCAGGAACTAAACACTGAAACGAAAAGTTATTCGAATTTCATCCCCGAAATCATATTTGAGTGTCCCAACTTTTCTTTCATTTTCTTTCATCTTATCAGGAGAAGATGGTAGTGTGCCCTGAAGTAATGAACCTAATCCACCCGCCTATTTTTTTTTGTCAAATTTAACTTAAGAAAACCAACATGGTGAACAGTCGGCTACTGGTGCAGGCAGCCACTTTGTAGGGAATTCTGTGTAATGAGGCTGTCTAAAAGGCTTTCAGACTTTATCAAGCTATAAAAGCAGCAGGTCTCCAGCCTGTTACTATTAACCGCCAATACACCAGGCCCTTGTCATTAAGCTGCTGTTACAGCAAGTTCAGGTAGTGGTAGACATATTGAGGATCACTGCCTCTCACCCACAACTCCACCTTTTAGTGACACTCTCATGTCTTGCTAGCATATATTCAGTTTTATTGATGGATTTCATCGTTCACCTGATTATTCTCAGATGACCCTCATAATTTGTATGTTATACTCCCTTCCTCCCTTTTAAGTCTTATCGCTCTTCAGCAGGAATTTATATGGTAATTATGATGACACTGTTTTAGACAAGATTAGTACTGATAGTGAAAGTACCACTGAACATTGAAGATGGTAGCCTCACTGTAAGAGTTTGTCTCTTTTATGTAGATATCAACTAGTTGTGGGGTTAATAGACTGTAAAAGACAGACTAGATTTTCTCGTCTCATTGAAAATCATACTGACTGAAGTACTTTCAAGAACGTACAAGGCATGATTAAGATAAACTAATGAATGAATGCTATGATTTAACATTTCATTTAAAGACACAAAAATACAAGAAATTATAAGTCATAATCTTCAATGTCTAATACCCAAAGGACAAAACTATTTATTTGATTACATTTAGCCATTCCATGACCTCAACTCCCCAAAAAGGGCAAAAAGAGACAATCTTTCAAACAAATAGCACACAAGCAAAATTGTGGAACAGAATGCTTCTGCAGTGCAGAAAATAAGCATTTCTACCAGCAGCAGTGCAAGAGTTTTAGCACCAGGTTAGAGTCACTTCTCCCTAAATATGATGACTGTTGCATGCTGGCAGCAGGATTTAATACGCTTTAACTCACTTCCCCGCCAAAGCAATACTGGACATTTCACCTAAACCTCTACTGCCCTCCATCAATACACTCATTAACTCCAACACCAGTGAGTGTTGGTCGACAAATGCGCCTGTAAAAGTTTTTTTTTTTTCATGTTTTGCTTTTCTGAACCCCCCCCCCACACACACACACTCCTATACCTCCTCCTCTGCTCCTCCCTTGCATTCCCATGTGGGGTGATTTAAAGTGGGGTGGCTATAGAGGAACTGTTGTCCTCCATCTCTCTCTCCTCCCTCTCTCTCATTCTCGCTCTGCCTTGGTCTTGTTACAGGCTGTCAGTTTATTATAAAACATTAGGAAAGCAGAGGGACACTTGCAGTTACTGTCCTATCGATCGGCGAGGATAGATTCTGTGATTTAGAATCAGCCTCTGCTCACGACCTCCACGTTCTCGTTCTCCTATTAAGGCACCGGTGCTTTGCTTTGGCTATTGATGTCTCAACATTAACAGTTACAAGCTGCTACAGAAAATCAATGTTCAACTTTTATTACTAGCTGCATAACGCAGAGGACCTCCCACCAGCTGGTACTTAGCAGTCCAAAGGAGACACCGATGGTCCGTCTGATACATCAGGTGTTTGCTAAGAGTTTCTGTGGTAACATCAATCATGTGTATAGCATATGGGGAATTTCAGGGGCCAGCTGAGGGGCCTTAAGTGTATAATATTGGAAGGTAGAGGATGCCAAACAAATTAGCACATCCTTGGAAATATGAGGCTCTGAGTATAAACAGAGACTCAAAGGTGAAACTGTGCAGACTGGGGAGTTTTTTGTTCTCAAAATTGCAACATCTGCACTTTTTTTTTTCTTTCTTAACACCCAACCCCAACCCGCCTCCGCTTCTTCGACAAAACCCAGATAAGCGCAGTATACCAGCTAAATGTCATCAAGCTAAAACAAGTATCGATCCCCCCTTACAACCAGCACCACCGGCCAGCCATCTGTCCATCCATCACAAACATCAACCTGGATGTGTGTTTTGTAACACAGAATTTAAACCCAGGTAGGGGTGGATCCAGAGCAACTCAGGCCTCTCAAACATTTATGAGGGGCTACTGAGCGGGAGAAAGGCAACCCTTCTGGGACAAACAGCCCCCGGTTCTGTAGTCTCGGTCCCGATCAATGGAACTCAAGTTCATTACACACACTTTTCAGCCGAACGGCGGCAACAGATTTATTTTTTTGTTTTTACTTACCCCCCTCCTCCTCTGATCATCAGCCTGCCCACTGCTGGGGCTACATCACACTTGCTTGTTTACGTGACTGCGTGTAGACGGGGAAAAGAAGCATGTACTGATGTGCATTTGTATGTGTGTGTCTGAGTTTGTGTGTGTGTATGAGCAGGGGGTGCTCCCAGTGGGCAGAGCTTGAGGTTATCATTATGTACAGGTCGGTCTGCTGCAATGCTAATGTTAATGCATTCTCAGTGGTCACAGCTCCAGTCTCAATGCTGCGCTTGCAGGCCTGCTGCTCCTCTCCAATTAAAGACTGAGGGATGTCTGTTTGGGCAAGGGAGGACAGGCTTGGGTTATCAGGGGCCCTGTGGAGAATAAGCTCACATTAGTCATGGAAAACACATTTAGAGCGCAAATTGCGCATACATTTGTGCGATGCAGAAAATCTTGATTAGTCCGGGTTCTTTACAACAGATCGTCTTGTCCCCGCTGTGCTTAAAAACAGTTTAATCATTATATTTAGAGGAGGTAATTATTTTACTCCACAGCATGTACTCTTATTCCATTGACCCGTGCAGCTTCAGATGGTTTCATGACACATTTGCTGTTGTGACTTTAAAAGTCTACAAACAGCTATTTTAAACAGGAGTCAAAACACATAATCTGAGAAGCATTAAGGTCAATTTGTCCACAAAAACTGAGTCGCTTTAAACAGTAGGGGAAAGAAAAGCAATGTTTCACTCATCAGCGCTCATATACAACCATGCTGTGAGATGAAAAACATGTGAGCGGAAAAAAATATCATGCAATCAGTAGCAAAGAGTTGAAAACTCCTTATAGAGCTTTGCTCACAACCAATCCCATTTTTTTGTTACATTTATTCTGTATATACCCATCAAGTACTGTAAATATACACACTACAAGATCCATTCCTTAGCATAGTGTTGTGGCCCCTCAATTTCACAGTTTATTGCAGGTCGAAATGTTCACTAATACAAATAATAAAAATCTGTTGGACCTCCAGCTTTACACACCAGCCCTGTCAATCATTGCTGAAGTTGTACGAACTCTTACATCTCAGCAGGAGCTACAATAGTATTGCTGCAACTCTCATTTCAGATGACTCTTTATGGCGGGACATTTATGGCCACTGCAGCTCATGATCTGTCATTAGTGTTACTCATTGGGAGATCATTACACAAAATGTGAAAGGCCGAGTATCATTCAGAGCTGGAATGACCGAGCGCGATCAAAGCCGCGGCACGCTGAGCGGCCACAAACTGTTGACTAACTTCTCTTAGATCACTTTTTCTGCTAATGACTTCTGGCTGACTTTAACATCACGTGTGTGGCTCAGTGCTTGTATAATTGCTGACTGGACTCAAAGTAAAAATAATCCCTCGCATTCACCTAGCACTCTGATATTACAGATGGAGCTCAGTGGAATGGCAGCACTGCCTGGCATGTGGATTGTCAGTCATTGTGTCCCTGTGTGATTATCTATAGTGCAGAGGCATGTGTCTAAACTACCGTAAGCTATCTGCTGGTCAGGTGGCTGCTATAAGATTATACACCCTTTGCTCTTTGAGCTTCTGTGTGTGTCCATGTACATGTGTGCGTGTGTGTGTGTGTTTTAGCGTGCACTCCTTTGGACAATGTGGTTACAAGATACTTCTGGCAGGGCAGAAAACGGCAGAGCTTTAAAGTGATGAGTGTGTGCATGCTGTGGTGTGTGTGTAACCAGAGACAGTGATTAAATGTTTTAAAGCACAGATGATCCAACAGTTGCTGTCTCTTGTTCTCCCACCCTTTCTCCCTGTCTCCCTCCCCACCCACCTGTGACCCTACTGCCTCCCTCCTGAGCCAGCACAGCTCCTTTCTTGTCTCTTCATGCTTGCCCTGAATGATATTTTGAGCAGCTAACTGTGTGTGTCTGTTAAACACAGAGACACACACCAGGAGAAACCATTTGTTGGCTTCCTTTAGGTGAGCCATATATTTATCTTTCAGGATTCTCTCTACACACACAAACTCATGGGCCACACTCAAATAACTTCTCAAACTATGTTGCGCAACATAAAGGAATATTATCAGGCCGTGTCAGACGTTTGTCATGTCAACTCCTGCCTGTGTGAGCTGCTTTAGAACATGAAGTTGTACTTTGGTGCCACCTGGCACTGACATCCAGAGCTACTGCTGGCATCACACTGCAGGCTGATAAAATGTGTGCGGTGTTGAATTGTGTTTGTATGAAGCATGGAAGGGGAAAAAAGTCTGGCAATCTTATGATAGAGTCTTGGTGATAAGAATATAACGATCTTTCTCATAAATTATGGACTTCGCAAATAGTCACTGGATGACGAAATTAAAGACGCCCAGTTGTGTTAGACGTAACAAACTTTGTTAACATCCACTGCACAAGTGTTAATTGTCCCCTTGTGAATAGTCTGGCTGTCAGATGGAGGGAGAGAGTTTTTTGGCCAAGATAAAAAAAAATAAAAAATCCTCAAGGAAGTGAATATTGAGTACCTTTTCCTGTTTGTTTTAAAAAAAAATCACTTTCTGTGATTATTTATTTTAAAGTTAGACACAGTGCCCCAAAACTATCCCCAAAATTACAAAATTTCCTCAGGTTGCTTTAAATTGTGTATTTGAGTGTCCTGATATTTGGCATTGAAGTCACAAGCAGTAAAAATCTAGTTCACCAAAATCAAGTCCTGCTTTGAGATGCTGCGTGTAAACATGTCATCTTTCATCAGTGTGGGGAGGAAGGGAAGAGGAGGGACACTGTCATTCAATACTTACGAATAAATTAAACCCCAGTTTGCACTTTTTGAGAACTTTAATAAGCTGTAGGGAGGAAAAAGAGGGGGAAAAGCGAGTCTGGCAAATATGTGGCACAGTCTTACTTTAGTCAGCACTCTACCTGCTGTCTTCCATCATCAAATGAGAATGAAGAAATAGAGGAGGGAGAGAGATGGGCAGACGTAAAACAAGAGCGAGAGAAGGAGTGAGAGACAGAGAGGGGGGGGACTGACGCTATGGATTAACTGTCCTTCATGCTGAAAATATACATCCCCGGGTGCTTGGCACTGAATTATTAATTCAAATTTGTCAGAGAAAGAATGAGAGAAATCTATTGACGGGGACACAGGCCCTTTAATGGTCTCATTAAAGGGGAGGCTTCCCACACTGCGCACCTTCTGTGCTGCTGCAGGAGTTTTCAGGGCAGCGGAGGGTTGGAGGGGGATACTTGACCCCCCAATGATTTTCTGTCACTTTATCATAAACAAGAAAGGTTGACATGCCCCTCCACTCCACACACCCTCCCCGCACCGCCGAACAAACCCTGTGTGTAATTAGCCAACGGCTGCAAAAGTGTGCTGAATGTAAACGAGTTTTGCATGCATTGATACCGACAGGCCGAGACAACAACGACACACCCGCAGACACACACACACACGCAGTACAAGCTCTGCCTGCTGGAACTGTTACTGACAGGTACAAATGAAATACAAGGTAAAGTCATGGAGAGTCTAAAGAGTCAACTTGCAGGTTGGAGCTTGGATTTTTAATTCATTTGAATTAGATTTTCTTTTCTCCATCCCGGTTCAAAACAGATCACTTCCACATATTTCAGCAGAGAATGCGTCTTTTCATCTTGATTGCTGTCCATTAGATTTGAACCTGTCAGTCAAGTGTCGGGAGTTATGTACATGACCGGGGAGCGGTTCTGGTGGGAGGGATTTTGGTAAGAGGAGTTTGATCCAGCCAGCGTTAGGAAGGTGGGAGAGCACAGAGATGTGGGTGAACCATTCAGATTGAGACCGGCTCTTTGAAAGCCTTTTGGTTCCACCCCCAGGGAGGTTATAAGCAGGGGGGGGCAATAAGACACCAGGGTGGGAAGGATCGGCGGGACCATAGAGGGCTAAGCACTGACTTCATTGCTGATTCAAGTCTCCCAGTATCCCTCTGGCAAATGGATTTTCATAATGCTGAGACAATGGGATTTTTTTTTTACATTCATTGGATTTTTTTTTTAACCCCAGCTTCTCTGAAGCATGTCAGAAATGCAAGAAAGGATTGGTTGAATTATTCATCAATCTAATGATTTTTTAACTTCCCAGTTCATCATTGCCATCTCAACTTAATGACAATCTGTAAATAAGAAAGTAGAGATCCCACATCATCATTAAGAGCGAGTCACACCATCTCACAAGTAAAGTAATAATCAGAAGCTACTAATAAATGTTACCTCACGTCAACAAGTCTTAACTTTCCATGTAATACTTATTCCCACTGATATTAACCTCCATGGCTGTGCCCATCTGTTGAAGCCCCGGCTGAAGCAACCGCAGGCAGGACCAACTAATTTGGGGTGTAAATTTGCTTTCCCCTTCACCTCAAGACAAATCCCCAGCACTGCTCAGCCAGCATAGGCAATGAGAGCGGCTCCAATCCTTCCCGCTCCAAGCACCTTTTCTCTTGTTTATTTTATCAGACCTAAGGCACATTTCTCTCCTTCTCAATGTCTCTCGACCTCCCTCCGCTGCCCCGCTGAGTCCGCCAACCCATCCTTGGGCGACAGAACTCAACCAGCCGCTACCTGTTTAGCTTAACAACAGTAGCTATGTTGTCAACGGAGGTTTAAATCTGACTTAATATATCCCCAGCTGAACCATGCCTGCATAATTCACTTTCATAGCTGCATGGCATTTGGGCCCTTGAGAGGCAAAAGGGAGGGTTTGATGGTTGTTGGTTAAATTGAGCCTTAATGCTTTATTCTGACATGCTGACAACAGTCTGTCCCCATTGAAGGCCTGTTTCCAGGAGCTGGGAGACTCTTATTATGCATCACTTGCACAAAGGAAATTTGGCCTCTGGACATTGGACCGAACGTTAGCTTGAGGGCATGTAGCAACACTATGTAACTGCAAGCTGGTGAAATAAATCTCACTGTTTAGGATAAAGGGCCAATGCTCAGAGCCTAATGAGGCTTTTGTTCGATGATTTAGAAGGTTTTGGAGAGTCAAGGATACATGCTGACATAAACTTGTTGACTTTTTCAAATATAAATAATCTGACAAATGATTGTATCTGGAATCACGTTTGAAGACAGCAGATGAGGTGTTTCATTCTTAACCCCAACCTAACTCTCAACTTATCTATAGCCGAAGGGCAGAAGTATGCCCCAGCCGGGCTAGTTGGATAATCCAGCAGCATCTTAAACCTCTCACCTTCTCACCTTTACCCGATCAGAAACAACGACTCACTGAAACAGACAATCTGATAATAACACCGTCGTCATATACTGACTGACCATCACAAATTCATTTTGGGAGACTGTGCAGCATTCTCTCTGTTTTCAGTTGACTGTCCAACCTAACCAGCACTGTGGTGCCTGTGAACTTGTTTTTTTTTCCAAATGCAGTTTCAATCTGTAGATTTATTGCTACGTGTTTTACATTTAAGCTGAAATATATTTTCTGTATTTTGCATCCAACTGCAGTAGGTACAATAAAAAGTTAGTTCAAATACAAAGACAAAATTCATTTGTTCTGAGGGGTGAAATAAATATGTGCAAAATTACTTTTATAAAATATCAAGAGTATTGGATGTTGGCCCCATGTATGCTAGCAAGTATGGTAGGTATAATTTAGCTGAAAAAATGGTCAATAGACAAATTTTTGAGGTCACACATCCCTCTTTTGTATCCTTTGATGGGATAGTTGTACTACTTACTCTGTTAGCCTTTGGTGAATCAAATCTCAAAGATGCCCCATTAAATGTTAAGGAGCACACAACTTCAGTTTACCACATTTTTTCTGACTTGCCTCTAACTTGAAGACATCATATCAGAGAAAAGGAATTCCCCAAATGGGATTTACAGGAAAACATGGAAGACATGAGCTCCGGGGAGCAGGGGGAGCTTGTTTTCTGCTAAGCATAGATGAGGAGGACAATGGTACTGAAATGGAGAACAGAAAATAAAATATACAGTTTCTTACAAGGGAATCAAGTATAAGTTAAAAATATGGGTATAAACTAAACAAGAAACGATAATTTATAGCAAATCCATGCACAACTTTTTTTGTTTTTATTAACCTCTCCAAGTTGAATCAACAGGGGCCAAACCTTTTGTGGCATTATTTTGAATAATTATACAATTTTTTTAAATGAAAGTACAGTTAGTGCAAACAATATTTTAATAACCTGCTACTTCCACTATTTTCTCAACAGAAAAGTGCAAAAATAAAATCTTCCGTGCTTTGATCCAAAGTATTATTTCTCAATATCGATTCGAATCGATACAACACCGTTTATAATAATAATAGATGGGTAAATATCGATTTTACTACGATCTTGCCGATCACATATCAATCTGTTGAATCATAGGAATATAAATTCGATATATCGATTAATCGTT
>JAVQJG010188303.1:0-23706 GCA_036024015.1 Craterocephalus amniculus | reverse complement strand
GGGGCGTTGAACAGCAAGCTACTGATCGTTCACGGACAGACATGAAAACCTGATGAGATGAGTGGAGTCTGGTGTGCTGCTGCTTGGTTGGAATGAAAACCTGCGGCCACATGGCCCTTTCTGGAACCAGTTTGACACCCCTGATAAAGAGTCTGTGTTAATTCGGAGCAGTTGAAGGAAGTAGGCTTTGTCAGTGGTCGGTGGAAGGGTAACACAAACACACAAAATGGGGTGTGAATCTTGCAGCAACTCGCGATTCAATTTGTTTCCGAATCTTGTGGTAACGATTCGATTCTCAATTCAAACCGATCAAAATTCACATCCAATCCTCTTTTAGTAACAAAACCTGCTGATTAACTCTGTTCCTCTATAAGCCTTAGCTTACCTGGCAAATTTTAACATGTCTTTGTCACCTAGCAGCAGCTTTGAAAGTCAAGCCAATAATTTTTAGACTTTTAAAAAAATGATTCTTGGAAATTTTAAAACGATTCTGAATCTTGATGAACAAGAATCTGGATTCTGATTAAAAACTATTTTTTTCACCGCCCCTACTAAATGCTGTCTAACGCTGAGTTTCTGACTAATGCATCCACGGTAAACGACCACCTCCACTCTTCACTCTCATCATCCAGTTGTCACAAAAGGATGGAAAAAGTCGTCTCAGGGTGACACTCCGCATCACATCCTGTGTTGGCGAGCTGATGATGTCACGCTTTCTGAGTGTGGACCGGGGGACCCTATGTATGGTGCTGCTTCTGGCAGGAAGCTCATCACACAGATGGGTCGCTTCCTCCTGCCTTTGATTTCTTTTCTCTCACTCTTCCTCCACACGTTTGTCCTTCCACTTCTTCCTCTCATCCCTCCTCCTCCTCTGCCCTGCCCGGAGCTTCTCCTCAGCAACATGTTGCATGGCAACTGCGCTCGCAAATCTCCATCATCAACCAGGAATGACTGCATCAGATAATGAGCTCCACTCCGCCAAACTCGCCCAAACTCTCATTGTATGCAGGCCTACTTTATCGCCCTGGCAACTACACAGGCATCCTTGGGGAGCAGTGAAAGAGCATTTAGAAGCAGATCACTCAGTTCGGAGGGCGTGTTTTCATTGGCTTTGCAACAGAAAAAGCATTCGCGGCATCTTGTTACCTCAGCACAATCTGACCGGCGTCTGATGTCAGCAGAGACGGTGACGGAGTCTCAGAGTGTGTGGGTGGAGTAATAACAGAGAATGTAACAACTCTAACGTAATAACAATCACCGCAGCGCTCATACACTCTCCTGAAGCACCTTTTCACACATTCCTAGCTTACTGACACACACCCTCATCTCATTTTTAGTCATGAGTATGTCCACCATGAGACTGTTTAGTGAGCACAACACACACACAAAAAGAAGGATTAACCTGGTTGTGTTTTCCATGAGCCTCTTGATCTACATTTGCCTCTCACTGAAGCAGCCCAGAGGTGGATAATCTACAGGTCACAGGAGACAGGTGGATATTATTCAGCCATGCAACTAGGCACGCCTTCATCTTTATTATGCCTAGAGGGGGCTAACGCCTGATCACACACTAACCCGAGGAGATTTGAGCTCCTGACTTGGAGAAAATGTTTTGTTTTTCTTAGGGGTAAGATTTGGATTTATGGTTTAGAATAGAAGCTTAGAGGAGGGAGGGAGGAAAATAAGGGGAGTTACACTGTATTTTACTGTTTAGCTTCATTTCTATCCCCATGATTTGCTTGTCAACATAGTTATAAAACATAAGGCTGCTGTGTTTGGATGAACCATTTTCTAATTTGAATTCATCTCCAGGTAGAGTTTCTGTTTCCACTGTTTAGGAAAACATTCTTCATTATTACCTACTAAAGTCTTTGTTTTGTGTAGGGGTGCATCGAATATTCGGCCGAATAGTGCGAAAAAAAACTACATTTAGCTTTCGATGGAGTGAGTTAAAGCAAGGCTGAATAGTAGCTATGACGCAATCCAAACAACGTGCAGTAACGAGGTGACCTGGCGCCTGGTAAAATGTCGGAGAGAGCAAAGATTTTTTGAAACGCAAAGGCTGCTGGAATATTTAAAAATTTCAGCATATACTCAATAAATACTAACTTTGATTGAAAAATGTCTACATATTTATTCTAGGCTATTTATGAAATAAATAAAAAAAATAGTAGAAAAACTGAACCACATTTAATATTTAACATTTAGCATTTTAATGTTATCCGGCTTTGGCCGCAAATGATCATTTCGGTGCATCCCTAGTTTGGTGTGAAACTCATTCACTAATTGTCTTTTTGGGATTTATTATGCTAAATGATCAGGCACCGTGACATCTGTACCATTTCTGCCACATCATTTACACCAAGAAATGTAGGGGTCAGCATGCACGCAGGCAGATAGCAGCAATTACATCAAACTGTCTGTGCATTGTTCCTGCTCTATCTGGCACACAGCAACCTCACTGCAATGATGAAAACATTAATAAGAGTGCATATCACAGGGACAATGTATCCTTGCTCACATCGTTACTAAACAGAAATGAACCGTGTGACCAGAACATATACTCAACGTCAACATTGTTCACAACAAAAACATTGGGACAGATTGTTCCAACACTGCTGTAAATAACCAAAAATTATGCTTTATTCTTGTTCCCAGACGATTTTAAAACAAGCCATTGGGACTCAAAGTGGCATATTGTTATTTAGTGACTGCCTGGGTGTGTGTGATGTATGAATTATAACTGATTTACTGCTGTGTTTTTCTGTCAGCTGTGTCATTGTGTCTGAAAGCTGCGTTAAATACAATAAAATAGTTATAATATGCGAAAAAACTTCACAACAGCACACTGAATGTGTCTCATTTCCTGTTGGGCGGCATTTTCACGTTTTTTTTAGGAGTAATTAAGTGAGTAATTGCTCATTTCCATGTTTCCGGCTCAGTTTTAGGATCCGTGTATTTGTGTTTGCAACACTGTCATGTGTTACAGGAGCATTCAAACAAAGGAAAGCCCTAAAAAATATGACAAATAATGATATATCACATAAAATATAGATTAAGTTAAACCAATCAACTCTTTCCGTCCTTGTTTTTCTGCAGCGTTTGTAATTTACAACTTCCTGAGTCTGTGCTATGAATACCTGGGAGGAGAGAGCGCCATCATGGCGGAGATCCGGGGGAAACCCATAGAGTAAGTTCAGATCCGCTCAGCTCAAGTTTCACATTAAAGGAATATTTGCTTCCCTTTCAGCATAAACCAAGTTAACTTTTTTTTTGTCTGTGTGTGTCGTGTAGGTTTTGAGCATTTTTTAACCATGAACTGTGTGTTTAACCGTTTCAGGTCCAGCTGCATGTACGGTACCTGCTGTCTGAGAGGAAGGGCCTACTCCATCGGCTTCCTGCGGTTCTGTAAACAAGCCACGTTGCAGTTCTGTGTGGTGAAACCACTTATGGCTGTCATCACCGTTATCCTGCAGGCTTACGGCAAATACAAGGACGGAGACTTCAAGTGAGTGCTGCAGCCTATATACTAGAATATATAGTAACTGAAGCTATAGTTGTTGTAGTTCTGTGTTCTGCTCACCTCCAGGACTTTTAGCTAAGCCTGGTGTTATCAATACTCAGAGTTCATTCATGTGCAAATGGCCGACAAAGCAAAGCAGCGCCACTAACTCTCCGGTGACCTCTTGCTTCAGCGTTGCCAGCGGATACCTGTACGTGACCATCATCTACAACATCTCCGTCAGCCTGTCTCTGTACGCCCTCTTCCTCTTCTACTTCTCCACCAGGGAGCTGCTCAGCCCTTACAGCCCCATGCTCAAGTTCCTCATGGTCAAGTCTGTCATTTTCCTCTCCTTCTGGCAGGGTACGCACGACGCACATCCCACATCCCACATCCCACATCTCACAATCTCACGTTCATTAATTTACAGGTACTAATGGGAAAAGTTTTTTTTCAGGCAATTCAACATAAAAGGTTAATCTAGGACATTTTGTACTGATGCAAGAGTTTATTTTCAGAGGCCTGACATTTTTGTATTTAAATTAAATTTTTTTATTGATTTCAAGCAATATTCTTATTTTCTGAGTATTTTAATTTGAGGTTTTCTGAAGCTGCAAATACTAATAAGCAAAATCTAAACTAATCAAAGCAGAAATCTATTGATTGCATACTATTTGTTTATATGTGTACATTTAATCTTTGAAGTTAAGTTACAGAAATGCAGCATTTATTCAGGAGATTATAATTTTCTGCGTAGTACCTGTAACTTAACTTATCTTAATAAATGTACAAATATACACAAATAGTATACAAATCTATATATTTCTGCTTTTATTTGTTTATATTTTGCTGATCAGAGTTTGCAGTTTAAGAAAACCTCAAATTAAAAAGCTCAGAAAATTAGAATATTGCTTGAAAATAATAAAAAAAATGGATTTTAAATATGAAAATGTCTCTGAAAGTAAACTCTTGCATCTGTACATAAAATGTATTGGTTTCACCTTTTATTTTGAATTGCCTGAATGAAACAACTTTTCCAGCAAATTCAAATTTTTAAGTAGTACCTGTAGATTTAACTTTTGTGTCCTAAAACTAAAATACTCCGGCTCTCTCACTAATCCCGGTCTCATTATTTGTGTGCAGGCATGCTGCTGGCCATCCTGGAGAAGTGCGGGGCCATCCCTCAGATTAACTCTTCGGAGGTGTCAGTCGGCGAGGGCACGGTCGCCGCTGGTTACCAGAATTTAATCATTTGCATCGAGATGTTTTTTGCGGCGCTGGCCCTGCGGCACGCCTTCACATATAAAGTCTACATGGACAAAACCCTGGATGCACGAGGTGAGTAAACAGCGCGGACAGGAAGTGACTGTTCTCGCCAACATTTACTCACAGTGGTTACTTCCTGCTATTTTTACTTTCCTCTGTCCCAGTGATCAGTTTCTCCTCCATTTCCAAACCTTTTTGCTGCTTCGTTTCTTTTTTTCCCTCCACACTCCCCACGGTTTCAGTCATTATTTCCCTGTTTGTACGGATTTGTCTTCATCTCTGTCTTTTCTCCTTTGCTGCGCCACAAAGAACCTGTTCTCACGTACGGAGAGTTTGGTAGGTTTAACACAGGTGACGGTGACCCCAATCCCTTTGTGTGTCACACATCGACTGGTTTTAGTCACATTCATTGCTTCTCATTCAGTTGTGTTTTTTTTTTCTCTGCTTTATTTTACTTTCTGTTTTCACATCCCTATAAATCTCTGAACCCTTTTTTTTTCTTCTTGCTCAATTTATATCCTCTCTGTCACACCCGCTGTTCCTCTATTAATCCAGCCTTTCCATCATGTCTTCCTTCTTTTGTCTCGTTGTTTTAACACTCTGTAAATCACTGAAGCCCCTTTTTTTTTCCTCCTCAGTTTCCTACTTGTTTTCTCTCTCCATGTTTTTTGTCCCCACACTGAATCACTCCTCCTCCCCCTTTCTTTTGACTCTGCTGTCTTCACTCTCCACTAACTTCCCTCTTCATCACCCTTTTCCCTCACACATTCCCTTCCTATCCTTTAATCTCTTTTTTTATTTATTGATTTGACAGTATTCCTGTCACAGTTTTAACCTTTAACTCCGCTCCTTTCATCTGCTTCAGGCCGCTGCGCCCCGATGAAGAGCATCTCCAGCAGCCTAAAGGAAACAATGAACCCGGGCGACATGGTCCAGGACGCCATCCACAACTTCTCCCCGGCCTACCAGCAGTACACCCAGCAGTCCACGCTGGAGCAGGGGGCGCCGCAGCCCGTCTCCCGCGCCCACAGCACCGCCGGCGCCCGCGGTGACACGGAGAAAACCCTCCTACTCAGCTCAGACGATGAATTCTAAAGCGGGCCTCATCCACCGATTAGAGTTGTGTGCTTTCTTGTTTTTATTGTCGTGTTTTCCAGGACTGCGACGGCCTTCCTGCACAAGAATCTCTTCATCCACGTTACCCAGATGTCTTATTTGGAAGGAACTCTTGCCGCTGATTTGGTGTCAAACGTCTGAGTCACGTTCATTCGTGATGAATCATACAGGACATTTGGGAGAGCTGTTGTCTTGGTTGCATAGAAGCTTATTTTTGTATTTCAGCTGAGTGATCTTTTCTTCTCTCAGATGTGTTTATCTGTGGGAAATCCTCCCGACTGATGGTGTTTTTATGAAAAGGCAGTGCAGAAGCGGAGATACCTGCAGAGCAATCCATCAGGAAAATAGGTTAATGTTACTGGCACAGATCAATGTTGTGATTGATATCAGCGGTACGGATGAAAGGGAGGTCGAGCAGCTTATAGATTACGCAGTTCATCTGCTACAGCGGGTAGCAAGAGTGAAGGGTGGCGGCGGCAGAGCCGGTCGGGATTACGCTTGTGTAATTGGGGCATTGTTTGAATGACCAGGATTAAAGCTTGAACTGGTTCGCTCACAGTCACAACTCTGCAGGGCACAATGTAGGTTAAATGGACGGAAGGGAAATACAGCAAAGGAATATAGGTTAAAGCTCAGTTTAGATGCCTGATCTCATTCATTTTTGTGAATTATTCAGTCCAAATGATAAGGCAGTAAGTCTCATTGTATCTGCCTCTGTGGCAGCTTGTATAGCCGTTATTGTCTGCCTACACTAAAGTTGGACCAATCAAATTTCACAACCTCGTCGTCGTGATCGGCTCCAGTCATTGGAAAAACATTTCTCTCAATGTTGTAACTTTGAAATCTCTGGTTTAACTACATTGTTTTTGCACAGTCCTCAGCTCTTATCCTGAGCTATGAAAGCTTAACTCATTCTAAACTCTTGTACATGTTAAAATATCAACAGTCATTTATATAAACCTGACCGTTTATTTCAGCTTAATCTTTATTCTTCCACCCAGTGTTTTTCGTTTCGTTTGGTTAAATTCCACCACAAACAGATTTAGCCTTTTTTTTTTTTTGGTTGGGGTTTTTTGTTTTGTTTTGTTTTGTTTTTTACTCATAACAGGAGTTTTTGAGTCATCAGAATGAGTCATACTGACGATGTTGAAATGTTTTATTTGTAGCCACTTTCACTGCTGTGTGAACACCAGGGGGCCACATGGAGACTGATACAACTTACCCACAAACACTTCAAGCTTGGTGCACTTCAAACAGAAAATGATTTTTGTTGCATTTTGAGTGTTTTTTTTTTTTAAACTTTATTTTATGCTGTTTTTGTGTTTTCATCAGTAAATACAAGGATGCTACAGCCTTTTCATGTCTGCCTGACTCTGACATATATAATGGTGTAGACAAAAGAGGAGCTAGAGCTTATCTGGTCATTTTAAAGACTGCAATTTTGTTTTTGTGATGGTTGCAGCACCAATTAGCTGGGATTTGTTTTTAATGTCAATCTTGCCACACTCTAAATGCCATAATTCACTCATGCATTCTTTATTTCTTCTCAGCAATGATGTTCATTGGTGTGTTTGCGTATGTGTAGACTGTTGTTTTACATAAAGTTTGAAGTGCTTGATGTCTAAAGGAGGAATAGTTGAGGTGTGTTGAAAAAGTCATTTGCTGTAAAAAGAAAAATCTTGTTTTATTTTAATAATAGCCTTTGGTTTTTAGTTCAGCATACAGGCTGCTCATGAAGCTACTATTTTAATGTAAAATGGATATGCAGAAGAAATAATAAATGATATATAGTCTGTATTTAAGTTCACCACTTTGGGTTTTTGTCTGCTTTTTGTTGCCCCCCCTTCACTAATCACAGTAAGTACATCACAGGTGGAGTTAATAACCTGAAAATGTTGGTTCAGTCTGGTTTCACTCTGTGAAATGCAGCCGTGTAGCTGTGAAAATTGATGTTTTTTGTTTTCTTCAGCGCATTAACGTTAGAAACTGAATGGAACGGGTGAAATCTCCTGGAAAAGGTGAGCAGAGAAATTACTTCACAAGCCAAGCAGTTTTTAATGGACAGTGAGTGTCAGTGGTCAAAATTCGCCCAGACATGGAAGAGGATATATTTTATCTGTGAGGGATCCACTTTGGTCAGATACAGCCTTTATTGCTCTACGGGTAAGTACTTCTGGGTTGTACAGTATGTGTACCATTTTCTTCTAACCACAAATACAGTAGTTTCCATGCATGTGGACCCACTGCATGTAGATATAAATGTTTCATTCTTAAGAAAATAAAAGTAAAACATACATTTTAGAAAAGTGATTAGACACCAATGCAAACATATTTTAAAGATGTGTTATATTTTTCTGTTACTGACTTGATTTTGTTGCACTGCACCTTTAAAAATGATGTACCACACAGCCAGTTTTGCCTTAGAAGCATGTAATTCAGTTAAAAGGTCATAGGGCCATCTTTTTTAATTTAAAGTAAAAGTTAATGTTTTTTTATTTTTTTATTTCTTGTTTTTGCTCTTTGTGCTTTCCCCTACGGATTAGGGACTTTACAGCACGTTGTAAAACCAAATCTTGAAATAGGTTGTTTGTTTGAAGAAAACAAGATCATTTAGGGGAATTCAGAGGAATAAGACTGTTTACAGACAATGAGACTATTTCTTTTATCCTATATATTTGCTGAAAACATACACAAAAGTGAAAACAATCTAGTTTATTTATCTATATCTACCTTTCCTTATTAACAAACCACTATGTGTGCAGTGTGTTTTTTGTACTGCAGAACATCAGAGATGAGTCCAAGATGATTGACAGGATTCATCTGAGTGCCAGAGATAAAAAGAAGGTTATATCTCAACTTCAAATCTTTGAAGTTGCTGTTTCTATATTTCCTTCTAGCAGTGATTCAGAGCACTGAAGGAAATTTCTCAACTTTACAAACATGTCCTCATAGTTTAGAAGCAGAAATCGCCCGCAGCCCTGATTTACAGCCTGGGCCGGGCAGAGAGGCGAATGAGCATGAGGAGTTTCTGACTAGTCAGGAACTTTATAGAAAGAGCTGGGCTGAGCAAACATGACTAAACAAGAAAGCTAATTAGTTATTACTTGCTGTCAGTGACGACCCAGCTAACTCTGCCATCAGGTTTTCTACAGAAGTAAAATCTGATCTGATGTTTATTCTGTTCCTGTGTATTTTAATGCATCTGCCAGTTTATTAATGAAGGAGAAAGTGTGTTATTTAGCTGCTGATGTGTGATGTGGTTTCAGGTTCGGAAGCAAAGATGAAAGCTTTGGTATCATCACTGGAGGGCAGTCTCAGGCCTGGGAAATAATGCAGCGCGAGCCAGATGCACATACTTCGGCCACGGCTCATTAATATGAAACGGAGCATAAACTAATGGCCACTAGGGGGCCAAACCTGTTACTTCTCACAGGCCACGTGACACTGCTGCAAAATTAAACAAGTCTATTTCTTTCCAGGCTCCCCAGACCCCGTGTTCCCCCTCTTACTTTGTTTAGATTCAATACATTTTCAAGAAAAAAATGCGCATAAAGCACAGCCCACTGTGGTTTATTGCTGCAGGGCAAAGCACTGCAGGTCACATGACCCCATGAGAGACGGATCCGCTCATGCAAAGTCACGATGTCTGGTTTCTGAACATGCATAAAACACTATACTGACCAAAGAAATAATCCATTATTTTTCATATAAGTCTGTATTTGGGTCAAAATTTTAATTTGCGGGGAAATTACAGGTTAAGGACCGCTAGAGGCCAAAACTTACACAGTATCCCTTCAATGCTTCTTAATTCTTCATAGCAGCTATAGTGAGACTAGCGAACATTTCATACAATGTGATGGCCATATTTGTATCCAGATCTAGTATTAGAGTAAATATCCATCCAAGGTTTTATGTTCCATAAAAAGTTACAGTTTTCTGCTAAAATTACATGAGCTGAAAAACTATTCTCATATCTGGTGTATGTAGGGTGATTATCCCTCCTGTTGATCTGTTTAAAGATGATGATAAAACATTAAGAAATCCACAGCGCCGCTCAAATCAACTCGACAGGCACCATTTTATGTACAATATGTACAACATTTATTATAATTAATATATAAAATAGACAAAGTACTTAAATTTTCACAATAGAAAAAATACCAGTAATAAATACAAAGACCATTTTTGTTTTGCAGGTATTACAAAACATCCAGCACAATTTGACTGATGTGAGACGATAAAATATTGAGGATAAATGCTTTTTGCCACGACGATACTCATACATAGCTAAATATATGCCTCATATATTTAAGAGTTATTTGTCAACACAGTTATCGTGTTACAATGCCTACTTGAATATATAATATTGCTAGCGCTATTCAGTGGCATAAACTCCATGAAATAGACCCGTTTGAGGCGAGAAGAGACCGTTCTCGACTGAAATGGGTCGACGTCTTGATGGTTTTCAAGTGAAATCAAATGCCACCTCTCTTACACTTTATTTTTCCGCCTGTCTTACACTTTCTTTTCCATCATCCATAAGCTCCCCGGCTTTTTAATCTCCTCCTCCTCATCATCTCCATCCCTCTCTCTTCCTTCAAGCATCGCTCCATCCCCTCTAATTCAGAAGCATCCTCAATGTTTTTCCACACAAACATACAAATCGTCATAGAAAAATAATATCCCTCCAAGAGTCCACTATGACAAGCCGGTACAAACATACACAAACGCACACACAAATAATCAAACAGCAATATGGCCATTGGCTTTGAGTACTCCTACACAGCTAATAATTAACATTTTGGAATCATCTTTGCCACAGAACACAATAATTAGACGTGAGAATATCCTCAGACTAGTCATGAGTTTTTCCGAAAAAACATTGTAGAACATCACAGCACTCGTTAGCTTGTCTTTTCATAATATCTACTTTTAAATACAAATAAAATATAGATTATATCTCTTATAAATGTCACTTAACATTTTCGTCTCTCAGCGGCACGTACAAACATTACAAATGACACAAACCAGGAATGTATGCTGAAGATTTGCATTGAGGCGAGCGGCGTTTCCTCCAGGTACGATTCTGCTCTCACGCACTTTTAGCTAAATGACCAACAAACAACGCGGGGGTGGGGTGGGGGGACTGTTAAAGAAGCTACCCGATTTTATTTTAATCTTTAAGAAAAGAAAGATTTTTCTTAGAAAGATAAAATAATATCAGGTATTGCTCCACGATGGCCCAGAGAAAAAAATAACCAAAGTGATGTGTGGATGGAGCAGCAGTTACAGGAAGAAGTGGCTCTTCCAGCTCTTTCGTACGCTGAAGGCACTGCACTGATGTGAGAAATGTGGACACAAGCAGTACAGATTGAGTCCTGCCGCTTCTGCAGAAACAGAATAACGACGGATACGGCATCTCTCAGCCTTTCCTCTCAGATTCTGACCGTTCTTTGCTCCCCGAATACTCATCACAAAATACTCAAGAGCATAGAGGTAGCTCAAAATAGTCAGAAATAATATGCTTCTTTCAGAGTACTTCCAGGCTCTGCATTGTGATGGACTAAAGGAGAAAAGGCTGCAGACATTTTGCTGTTGGTCAGATGCTGTAAAACGGAAGCAGGAAGACGTTCCGACCTCTCAGTGAAGATGTACAGTAACTCTGTTTTCGGGTTGGATGGTCTGTCTAGTCCAGGTACCTGACGTCTGCGCCCTCAGGTGGAACGGTGAGCGAGGGTTTTGTGCGTGTGTGTCGGCTGAGTACATCGATAATCAATGTCTAGTTCACATTAAACCTTATGCATCCTGTAAGTCCTGCACAGAAAACCTCTTTCAGTCAACTAAGCTGCAGTAGAGGAAGCCTCTACCTGTCGTGGATCAATTCTCAACTCCTCATCGTCACTATTCTGACGGTCTGAGCCGGGTTTGTTGTTGCAAGGTGACATTACAAACCCCTCTGCAACGAAGCGGATTACTCTGCATATCAAAATGTGAAAAAAAGGCGCAATGCAGAAAAATCTGGTTTAGTATTTTCCTACTTATGTAGTCTTCCTGTTCTCTTCCATGTGTGTATAGTAAGTGGATGCCTTATGCTTAAAGCTGTGTGGGTGTGTGTTTGCATTGCAGACCATGAAACCCTCTAAAAACCCCGCCCCCCAGTCTGGTTGCAGCAGCTCCTTCTAGGACGGCTCCTGTTCTCTCTGTGGCTGAGGCTGCGCCGGACTCTTCACGATGGTGATGACCGAGGCCGTGTTGAGGCGCGGGGCTGTAGCCAGGAGGCTTCCCCCTCCTGCTTCCAGACTCCTGGCGAACCTCTGGAGGGCGGCCAGGCGGGCGCCAAGGCCTTCCAGCTCTTTCCTCATGCCGGCGTTCTCGGCGCCGAGCCGCTCCACCTCCCTCTGGAGCTCCATCTTCTGCTGCTCCAGGGCCTCTCGCTGGGACACCCGCTTCACCCGGCAGCTGGCGGCGTAGCCTCGGTTCTTTAAGGTGCGACGCCGCTGCTTCAGCTTCTGGATCTCATCCCGGGAGAGGCCCCGCAGGTGCAGGTTCAGCTCCCGCACCGAGAGGGACATGAGCTCACTGTCCGACAGGAAGGGCACGTTCTCGCCACATTCCTGTTTCACCTAAATGTATGAGAGGGGCAAAAAAAAGAAAAAAAATGTTTTTTGTTTTTTTTTAATAGCCCCAAGCTGTAAAGATGACTTGTTCTTGTTTAGATGATATCAGTCTGTCTTTTACCTTCAGGGCTTTGCTGTTTCTCTCTGTGGTCATGATCCAATTGTCTTCTGTGTTTTCCCCCCCAAGCACCAGCAAGAACCAATATAGACACTCTGGAGGAACAAAAACAGGATTAAAAGGGGGAAAACTGAAAAAAAAAAAGTTATGTTAGCACATGTGACTACAGCCATCGCGTATTTTCAGTTCATTTCTAGCCTGACATTTACCATCGCTCACAAGACAGCCAGTCATGCAAGATAAAGAAAAGGAGAACCCGCAGATCTTTCATGCTTCTCCAAACGCGCTCTCTCATTAAGCTCTGCGGTTTGATACGAGAGGAAGAGAAGGTTTTGAAAATGACAAGCCTTTTTTTTTCTGTTAGCTGGAATGGCGAGAAGGAAGTTATCATGTGTCTTGCTCAAAGCAGGTGTCCTAACCAATCCCCTCCAAACTTCCTCTTGTCAACCCAACGCTAACGGTTCAAAGCTTCCACTGTGAAAAAGTCTCAGCATGACCAGCTGGTTGTAGAGATGCAATCCTGACTGTTAAACTGACAACTTCTTATTATTTTAGTTTTATAGCAAAGTGTAAATACTCCTAAACGCAAACGAATTAGGACATTTTCTCCCATTCTCTTTCTCAGTGTGTTTTTACACACAGATGTCATCAGGACTTCCTACACACACTCCTCTGAAAAGTCATCGCCGCGTGGGATGAAAGTTTAACCTCACTGCATGTTGACGACACCGTACGTACTTAGGCACTGCCGGCTGTACGGCCACACCATCCTTTGAGACCAACGTTTAATGGTGACCGGCGTTTGCTGCGCTGACATAAAAACCACATGGTGTTTTTCCCGTGTCGCTTTTGCAAAGTCAGGCTGTTAACATCCTAATTTTAGCAATGCTGGATTTTCTTCTCCACATCGCTCTGCTGCCCATATGTGCGGCGAAAACAGAAAGTTCATTTCTCACCCTCGCACAAACAAAAAGGTCAATCTGATCAGAGAGAAAGCTGCATTGTATTGAGTTTTGGGTGAGGAGTGAAACAGCCACGTAGCGTGCTTTGAGGATGATGCTGACCTTTTGGTAGTTTCTGTGATGATTTAACTTCTTGCGCTCATGATTGTTGTTGAGAAACAGACTTATGACATGTCACGCCACGCTAATTTTAAGCCTTCCCTCGTTTCTTATGAAACTTTTTAACCTCTTATTCTCTAGATTATTTAATACCATGTTCAAACAATGCAGCAGTCATTTTTTATGGAACATAGAAGATTTATATAGACTAAATAATGTTACAAAAACATGATTTGGGGATTTTTGTTCAAAGATCTAAACCTGATACTGAAGCTGACTGTCATAAATTTTCAGCTTTAGTGTTTCCAAAAGACTCAAATATGAATGGATTATAGGCCGGCGTGCTTTTGAGCATGTATAGAAGCAAGATTACTTCTCAAGCTATGAACACATTCAGGCCTGTTTGTTTGTTGTGAAATGTGTGAGCTCTTTTGTCACTATTCCTTAGTTTCACATCTCTTCACTTTGAGTCCCTTTCATTTGACTTCTCTATATAGTGTTGTTTAAAATTATATTTTTATTTTCACTCACCGAATATTTCAAATCTTTCAGCAGCTTTTTGAGGGGGTTAATCTCTATTGGTGGTTATTCATGTCTCTTTAAAAAGGTGTTATGAATTTAATATTTATACACAACAAACTTGTCAATTGCCACCCATTTTGACTCTGGTAGCACTTTCATATCATTCTGGGCCTGTTTTTTGTAAATGTAAAATATGCAATTTTCTTTTTTAACTAAGAAGTTGTGTTCACATTCACAACACAAACAAGCTGTTTACTCTTCGGGCCCCGTGGCCTGAGCCTGCCAGGCCCCAGGGAGATATCCATAACTCACATAGTGCTTGGTAAAAACCGAAGCTAAATAAAAACACCTGCTCATGTGTCCTGCAGTTTCCTGACAAAAAACTGCATTTCCCGAAATGCGTAGGAAGTCAGGGATTGCAGCAACAGCGGTTGTCCAACCAGCCGGCTGTTAAACCGACCACACCGCCGTTTCGTAAAGTCATGGTGATTCAGCAATAAACCGCTTAGCTACGCCAGCGCTGACAGTCTGTACTAACTCAAGAAAAGCAGCCATAACCACGACTTTCCGTCCAAAAAATACAAATGTCAAGTGTGTTTTTCCCTAACGTGAAAAACAAATATCACGCTAGAGGATCCATCACTGTTGAGTTACGCTGCCGAAGAGGAAAGCAACAAGTGAACGCAACACGACCATAGAACATGATTCTTAAACGATAAGACTTTTTAATGTCTACCTCATCTGGTGTCAAATGATACACTCACAAATAACTATACACCACTCCTGAAATGTGTTTATTTACAAATGTACATCTATAATCAGCCTTTACACGGAGAGGAGCACACCGCTTAGGGCTGAGGCGCTGCTGCTATAGTCAACAGCCGTCACAAGTGTCCCCAGAATTAATTTAAACTATAAATAAGAGCCCAGGAAAAAATTAAAACGTTCGTAAACAACAAGAAAACGATAAAACTCTCTGGCTTTTAATTATCCCGCGTTTAGTGACATAAATATGAAGCGAGGCGAAATTATGTTGAGCATGCTAGTAATGTTAACCGTTAGCGCCTAGCATAAACGGCTTGAGACTAGCTAAAGGGATTAAAACAAACAGCTGCCTGCTCACTTGTCCTTGGTTAGCGAGTCGCCCGGCGGACACGATCCCTCTCACGCTCGGCTCATATCACTGAATCTAGCGTAACATTTTAACGTTTGATAGTTTGTGAATAAAATAAGAATTTACCTGCAGGGTCGACGCGACTCTGGCGACAAAATGTCAGTCCGCCTTTTCCCGGAATTATTCTGCTGTTCTGAGGTTGGATTCTTTCATTCATAAAAAACACAAGCGACAATGACGTCAGGTCTAAAGAATGAGGGCGGGGCCAAACCCGCCCCCGCGGCGTACTCCGGGAGGATGTAAACAAGGAATCCCTGCATCACAGAAGTTTTCCATTACCGGACCCCGATCCTCCACTTCTCTTTTCCCATTCCCATCAGCAGCAACAACAGCCCTGAGGGAATAGGTAAAATGAGGAGAAGCAACTAATAAGCATCCAGTGTAAATTGGTTTTCAAATGGTTGGTGAGTAAAAGAGGAACCTACAAAAAAACCTACAACCACGTCAATATAAAGTAAGAGGATTTTATTAAAATTCACAGTTGATCAAACAAATTTAACCTAGCAGAAATGAAAATGTCAGAAAACAGAAAAGTCCTCAATGGCGGTTGAATTATAACGATGATGACACAATATTTTATATAGAACAGAAGACTTTTGTTTGGCGTTTGTTATTTTAATAACCTATTTAAATGTAAAGTTAAGGGTTATTATTCATTAGCTTTTTTTTTTTTATGAAGACGTGGTTTACGTGGTAAACTAACTAAAATTCTAAGAAAAACTAAAATAAGCCAATTCACAAATTCCCAACTTGCCTGCCTTGCTATTAGACAGTCCAGTCAACAGGGGGCGCGCTTTATTTTACGTGACGATCAGATTGACCCCTACCCCTGTTGTCGTCATCCGACCCTGACGAGCTTCACGTTTTCTAACTGTGACCTCAGGCTGACAGATGCACGCCGCTTAGCATTAGTTTTACTCAAACCGGTGAAAACTACCATAAACACACCAAGCTTTTCTCTGACTTGGACCTTTTCTCTTGCTACTTATTCACGGACCACACCGCTTATTTAACGACTCAGAGGAGCGAGGTTAGCAGGAGACATGGCCACAATCGAGGAGCTTTCCCCTGCAGCGGGCCCGGTGTCTACCCGGCCCCCAGAAGACGAGATAGACGACGACGAAGATGAAGATGTAATTATTTAGCAATTAATTATTCCTCATTAATATCTTGTACTGTCTTCCTTGTGGTTAGTTTACTGCCCGGTCACTTGTGGCGAATTAACACGACCGTAGCAAAGCTAACATGCTAGCTACCTGCGGTGTCATTCAAACCGATCATTTTGTGCTTGTGTTATGGCATTGCACATAATTTTCCAGGATTTAAATTAAAATTAAGCCAGCTGCAACATATGTTGTATAATAATTTCAATTGTTTAACATTAATTTATGTTATAGTGTATTTATTTGTAGGGGTGGTGAAATAAATAGTTTTGTTCATCAAGAGTCAGAACCGTTTCAAAATGTCCAAGAATCGACTTTATCTTGACGGCTTTTACATGTTAAACTTGGCCAGGTTATCTAAGTTTAGACCGTTTTTTTGATGAAAATTATCAGTTTTCTTTCAACTAATGAGACAATTCATCAGAGATGTTTCTGGCTTATAGAGGAAAGGAGTTAATCAGCACGTTTTGTTACTAAAAGAGGATTGAATGTGAACAAGATCTGTTGGAATCGAGAGTTGATACAGAATCAAATCGTTACCACAAGAATCGGAATCTGATTGAATCGTGAGTCGCTGCAATATTCACACCCCTAGCATTTTGTGTATGAATTAACGATGTGTATTTGTTTGCTTCCGTTAGCTGGATGAGACGCTGATGGAGAGGTTGTGGGGCCTGACAGAGATGTTTCCTGACACAGTCCGCTCAGCTGCTGAGGTGTCTGCTCAGTGCTCTGTTTCACTGGTCAAGAAGTTTTATAGGTGTGTTTCTCAGCCTCTCTCCTCCGCACTTTGTCACATAGTATCATAGGCAAGAAAAACAAATGTAATATTTATGTATTTGAAATTCATCCTGGATTAACACTGTAGAATCATTGTAATATTTTTTATAAGGGGAAGGTTGTTGGAATGAAGGAAAAGTAAAGACATGCGTCTAATAACTGTGTTTGTCACAGTGTCTCTTAATGGTTCAGAAACATACTGAACTCCCAATAGAAAGAGTAGGCTATATATGGCTAATTACTCAGACTACAGGTAGCAAGGTGCATCACTAGATTAAGTCCAGATTTGTCGCTTGTTAATTCCCTGAATCTCCCTAATCTGTCTTAAAGAACAACATAATACTCAACAGAAACTAATGAGGTTGTTCACTTTGCTTCAGTTTTTCTCGCTCTGCGCTCTGGGTGGGCACTACCTCTTTCATGATCCTGGTGCTTCCTGTTGTCTTTGAGACGGAGAGATTACAGCTGGAGCAGCAGCAGCTACAACAGCAGAGACAGGTGCGTTATATTTTTGCAGGCTTGGAGCAACAAATATAGTTATAAAGCAGGAATAATGATGAAATGTGTGCAGGTATCGCAATGAATAAGTTAAATGATGAAGTGTTCCTCCATTTTTCTAGATCCTGTTGGGGCCTAACACTGGGATGTCTGGTGGGATGCCGGGTATGATGCCTCCGCCAACTGGCAAGATGTGAGCAACAGGAGGGGATGACATTAGCCTGAGACCTGCTGCCAGTGACCCGGGGAGGGGGGTCATCCGCAAGGAGAGACAGAGAGACCAAGGAGAAGAAATCCTTGAATCATCAACACTGCATTGCTCTCACTCCAATGGGTTTTGGTGCATCGGCTTGGAGGAAGAGAGCGCGGTGCAGGCTGCCTCTCTCACTGTCTGTCCTTACTACTAATGTCATGCAGAGACTGATTTCCAGGAGCACGTCCTCTATCATGTTGCTCTTTTCATTTTCTTTTCTCCTTTTTTAAAAAAAACCAAACTTATTAAAGCATAAGTAAAGTGTTGTGTAGGAGATATCAAATGCAAGCGGAAACATGAGGAAAGGAGTTCTTTGAGTTTATTTGTGCTGGTGTTTGCAGTTCTGTCCATCTTCATCTTTTTGTTTGTTCCACCTGCATGTGGAGAGTGATGTTAGGTCCTAAGAACTGCCGAGTGAAGCTACTGTAGACATTGGCAAATGGTGACCTCTCCAAGTTCTACAAAGTAAACGGTGCGCTTTTCTGTGGTGTTTTTCTGTCTCCATATGTCACAGTTCATGATTGTAAAATGTAAAAGTGCAATGCTTCACCATGTTTAATGATTTTATAATTTCTCTGCTTCAAACTGTATATTACATCATGCAACAATACCAGGTTCCATGTTCTGCCAGAGTCGAGTTTATTCTGTCGCAAAGGAAATTTTATTAATTGTGGAATTTTAGACAGTGCACGTCTTTACCATCATTGCTCCAACACATTCAGTCTTAAGAAAATATTCGTTTGTTTTCTTCAATGCCCTTTTTGTATCCAGTTACTTTGTCTTACACTCATAAAAACCAATTTCCCTGCTTTTCTCAGACATGACTGCAAAAATGAAAGCACCAAATTAAATAGACTTGTTTACTTGTAGCAATGGTGTTGGTGTCTTTGATCAAATATTTAAGCTGTACAACAAGAGATTACATGTTTTAACTTATTTTAAGACTATGCATTTTCATGTTTTAAAATATGTTCAAGGTTTGATGGAGAATTGGTGCCTGCTAATTTTGAGAAGGAGTATTGCCAGTGAAAAAAGATATTTTGTTAAATAATTCAAATAATTTTAACCTAAGACTTAGTAGAAATGTTTTGATGGGCAGCCCAAGTGCAACTAAACGACTTGACTATCATCTCTGGAAAGATAATGCAAAACAATTGACTACAACTTGTCTTATTTTGTCTAATTTAGAAATAGAGTTTTTCTAGTATCTAACTCATATAGTTGTGTTCAGGATGCACTGAAGGTTAATTGGGACTGAATAAATTGGGAGGGGGCTAAAAATCCACAACATCTCAGCGAAATTGTAGCTCTAAATTACGATCCCTTTAATAAGGGAACATAACTCAAAATAGATTTCGTCCAAGTCTCTATCTTTTCTAGACAATCCAAGCTGAGGTCGCTACAAACTTATTTCAAAATCTTGACAGATGAATTTCCTGATTAATCCGGCAGGGTGGGAGACCTAGAATTAGATACAAGACTTTGCTAAAGAGATAGATATTTCCTTTCCAAACCTCGAAAACTACTTTAAGACCACAAAGGAAAGAACTATAAAGTACATATGATATAGATTTCCCCCCAACAAAGCTAACATTTATTTGAAGAAATGGAAATACTTGGGTTTGGTAAAGTAGACTAACGTAACTTTTATAAAGAGGTGGCCCTAAAAAAAAAAAGGAATTGAAACAGCAAGGTTTATCATCCTGACTTTTAAAGATTCTTGCTATTGAGATTTCATATAGAAGGATTGTCTTGAAGGGAAGACTTAAACTGGGCTGGATTTCCGGAAGGTCTTTTTGATAGTATATAAGTCAGTCAGAGGATGTGATACATCTTAAATTATATAATGAAATGTGGGATTTGAAAGGAGAACACACATCATTTATAAAGGAAAAACAGCAAAGGAGGGGCAACTTACAATGCAGCTTGTGGCACAAGAAAAAATGATCACTTCCTCTCTGTCATGGAGAGAGTTCAGATGAAAACCCTGAAATTCTTCAGAACACCGGCTCAAAACAAATTTCCACAGAAAAAGTTAATGTTCTACACTCCACAGACCCTGGTTATGGACAAGAAAGCTATGACAAACACATGTTTTAGCCAGAATGCAACACATACCAATATTATAACAATTAACAAACCCTGAAGTTAAACAATAAAAAAAGCAACTGAAGTTCAAAAGGAAAGAATAAAGAAACCTTCCTGAAGCAAATTTTGCTGGTCAGTGTAATGCTGCATTCAGGCTCGTCTGAATAGAGACAGGTCAAGTAGAGTGGCCTGAGTGTAGTTCAGATTACACCGAACTCCATAGAGACACATTTTTTAATCCTTATTTAAATCTGGTGCAAATATCTTTGTGGATATATAACAATCATAATTAATATCATAGAAGAGAATCTGCTTCACTGAAAGCCAGCTTTATGAAATGCTGTGTTAATTTCATAGCGAAAACAATCATTTCCGGCGTGGCATGAACCTACCTGAAGTTAGAAATTGCCGCCACTGGCGCGAGAGAACTAAACCTTTCAAAGAGAGGGGAGAATTAAATGAATAAAACGAAGACTAACAAAGGGCAATATATATTTAGATACTTTTTCTCGTTACTTTAGCATACCGGGTGTACAACCTGAATTAATTCTGACTCATTCTGTCTTTATATCCAATCTGTTGGAAAAAAACAGTGCTAACTTTTTATTTAATTAACTTCTCCGATTTTGGCTAAAGCTCTTTGGATTTCAGATTAAACAATGAAAGTTGCAGAGGATCAAGTTGTTCAAGATGATACAGGTTTCCAGGATGATGAGGTAAAATAAGAGTTTTTCTTATAATAGCCAGCCACCATTGCTAAAAAAAAAATGCTAGTATGTTATAAAGGTGGCAAAACTGTACTGAGAAGATATGATCAAGTTATACTCTTTTTTAAGTGGGCAAACAATAATTTTATATTCAAATGATTAGTTGCGTTGACTTGTAGGCAGTGTGTTATTAGTTGTCTCTTAGGGATGGGCAATCGATTAAATTGTATTTATCTGTTTCGATTTTCGATTAATCATTAATATTTCTATAATAAAATTCAATATCTATAACTATATTTGAATGAAGTAAAGTAGGAAAGACCAATTGTCTTTCCATATTCAGAGTTTTATTACAAGATGATGACAGTTAAATTAGATTAATTCACTGGTTACACTGGAAGATATGCACATACATACAACTTAAGCACCAGTCTGAAGTTGCATTCAAAGCGATTAAAAGATAATGCAATTGATTAAAATCTAAATGATTGATTAATCGATCATTGATAAATTATGCTCTTCATCAATAAATTCTTGTAAACTCAGTTTTTTTTCTCTAAACCTAACAGGAGTCTTTCTTCCAAGACATCGACCTCCTACAGAAACATGGGATTGTGAGTAAACAGCAAGGCAGAAAAAACACGTTTATTATTCAAAAATGTCACATTTCTACTTTTGGATGACTATTATTCATGCCGGACTTGCCTCTGCAGAACGTGGCGGATATAAAAAAGCTGAAGTCAGTGGGTATTTGCACTGTGAAGGGGATCCAGATGACTACACGCAAAGCTCTTTGCAACATCAAGGGTCTTTCAGAGGCAAAAGTCGAAAAAATCAAGGAAGCTGCAGGAAAGATGCTGGTAAGATGCGACTTTCGTTTTGACGTTTTCAGCCTGCGGCGCTATGTTCAAGTGTCAGTGGGGCAGAAGTGGTTTAGAGACTTCATTTATAATAAAGAAGATATTTTTGCCTACATTACAGAACACAGGTTTCCAGACAGCCTTTGAGTACAGCACAAAGAGGAAGCAGGTGTTTCATGTCTCAACTGGGAGCCAGGAGTTTGAGTTAAGATTTAATCTTAACTTTGATATTAAGCAGTGTTGAGTTTACATAATTTGAACACATTGATATTGGAAGATACAGCCTCTTTGGCAATGATGCATATAGTTTTTGTGTTTCTTTTTTTTAGTTTTTTTTTTTACTAATGCTTGGCTTCTGTATGTGCACAGCAAATTGTTGGGTGGAGGAATTGAGAGTATGGCTATCACAGAGGCTTTCGGAGGTGGGGAGCCACCTGGCACTGAAACTTTCTTTTACATCCTCTTGTTGTTAAATGCATTAAATTGTGTTTGCTGCATTGTTTGTTTGATCCCCAGAGTTTCGTACAGGCAAAACCCAGCTGTCTCACACACTTTGTGGTGAGTTTTTTTTTCTTGCCTTTTTCCTTTTTGCAACAATAAAATGAACAAGATAAATCCTATTCTGTGTTATTCTGTCCAGTCACTGCACAGCTGCCGGGTGAAGATGATTACTCGGGTGGAAAGGTGATATTCATCGATACAGAGAACACGTTGTATCCTTAAAGCCAGAAACAAACACAGCATTTGTGCGGTTTGGGTGTTATTGTAATTTCAGATTGATTTCTGAGTTCGTAGATGTGTCCTGAGTGTGCATGAATGGTTGCAGATGTCATAATGTCTGTTTCCTTTGAACCTTGACTTGTCTGATTCCAGTCGCCCAGACAGGCTGAGAGACATCGCTGACAGATTTAATGTGGACCACAATGCTGTGCTGGACAACGTGCTTTACGCCCGAGCCTATACCAGTGGGGAAAGACGCTATAATTTAGTTGAAAAAGATTATTCTAACCAAATCTTTACCTACTTTTTACATATGTGGTGTGCAAAGATTGTAAATTTCTATCCTTAAACGTGATGACTTTGTGGAATTAGGAGTTTTTTCTCTGTTAAGATTGTGTTCAGCTAGAAAATGTGTCCTCTGTTTGCAGGCGAACACCAGATGGAGCTGCTGGACTTTGTAGCAGCCAAGTTTCATGAAGAAGGAGGGGTGTTTAAACTCTTGGTAAGCAACAAAACTACAGCGGCAATGCCTCTTCTCTCATTTTTTATTTCATAACTTGATCAAAGTTGTTTTACTGTATTTATATTAAAACTTTATTTATATGAGCAGTCCCATTGAGGCACACTTTAGATTTTATAAAAGAAGGCCTCCTGACACTCTGGTTTCCTCCTGTCTGTTAGATCATCGACTCCATCATGGCTCTGTTTAGAGTGGACTTTTCCGGTCGTGGAGAACTGGCCGAGCGGCAGCAGAAACTGGCCCAGATGCTTTCCAGATTGCAGAAGATCTCTGAAGGTGTGAACAAGGAATAAATGCCAGATAAGAAGTTTAGTGAAAACTGACTTTGTTCCCTCATTCATATAGTGTAAATGTCAGAGGATACACATTTGGGAATTTGTAGAAACACGGAAATCTGGCTGGATAGTGTAAATTCCTTAGACCTTGTTGACATTAAGGAAGCTTTCAGGTTGTTTATCTAGTCTGAAACGTGCACTGTGCATTTAAGTAAAACAAGATATTTTTAATTAAACATATTTGTCTGCAGCTGTAACAACTTTTATGTTATAAATCAAATATAGGTGAAAAAAGGAGCTTTTGAATTTATGCTTATTTGTACAGAAATCTCAATATGATAAAAGAAATGTATATATTAACATTTTAAAATATATCAAGACAAAAAAATCATTATTTAACAATCTTAGAGAGAAGGCTAATTTAAAAACTCACAGGGTGAGAACAACATTGAGGGGATTTTGTGTT
>JAVQJG010188297.1:0-19047 GCA_036024015.1 Craterocephalus amniculus | reverse complement strand
TGAAAAAAACCTGAACGCAATACTTACTGGACCCACACAGTTGAGAATTACTACTCCTTTTTGGCACATGATGGCCAGTGATTCTTCATTTAATACATCTGCAACAATCACCTCAATGTCGGTACTCAACTCTGGCATAGCTGATGAGAAGGGAGGGAAAGGGAAACAATCCTATAATTACCGTCATAACCTCACTGTAGGCATTAAAAATAAATATATCTTAAATAGATATTTATGAATGGGGGTTTATCATAAAGCTTGCTGAAATATGGCATAAAATTATACAAATACAGAAAATAAACGACTACTTCCTACATCTGCCTCCATGTCCGAGTTAACTTTGACGTTTCATGTGTCCTCAAATAACAAGTGAACAAATGTGGTCACAACACCACTCATGTTCGTTTAGCAGAGGCTCAGCTGTGACACACACCCCTTTTAACACAACTTGTCCCACACAGACTCCCAACAATAAATAAATACAGTAAAGTGGAGTTCAGATTTGTTAATCTGCCCGAACAGAAATCAAACAAACGGCAGAAGCGCTAACTGGAGGCTCAAAGTGCGACTTGAGTAAAGGGCAGATGGACAGTCATGTCCCGGTTAGCAACATTACACCCTGCCCCACATACACAGCCTCCCCGCGGCTTGTCTCAGCACTGCTTCCAGGCGCCGTCTGCTTCTCCCGGCCACGGCCCATTTCAGGGAGCTTCCACTGGGACCCTCTGCTGCACACCGAGCGACTTCCTCAACCACAAACTGTCCGGTGAACCCCGTCGCACCGAAAATGACAATATGGAACAGCCTGCTAGGGGTTGTGTCCGCCATTGTTTGCCTTGTGATTTAACGTCCCGCCTGGCAACGTTGCTTCCAGATCTGTCCTCTGATTGGCTGAGCAGCGAACGTAACCGTCATGGAATGATTAACTGGTGGTCGCTGTGCAGATATTCGGCTACTTTGTTGAAATGAAGGCGAACAGGCAACATTTAAGCACAATAATGGTATTTACCATTAATTAAGAGATTAAAGCTTTCCTATGGTTATCGTCTCTATGTGATGAGGCTTCAGTTCATGTTATAGCTATAGATATGTATGACATATCAAAGAAGCGTTCCTTATTATATAATTAGGTAAACATTCCCCCTAAATCCAATTTTCACGATATAATCTTTAGGCAGTACTATTGGCATGCCTTTACATGTTGCTGAAATATTTTACAGCCAACAGTCTGGTTAAATTGTGTGGACAAATGCATTTTATGGATGAACTGCTTGACAATTTAATGGTGTACAGAGACATCTAGTGGCTAAGTATGTGAACTACATTGACTGGAAGTTTAAAAATTAGGTTTGATTAATAAACCTCTTTATTTTTCTAATTTTAAATCAAAAGTGATATAATGTTCAAATCAGGACAAGCCTTTAAAAAGCAGTCAAATATACATGCGCACCTTACATAATTCTTTGCACTTGTGGACACAACATAAATATTAAAACACAGAAAGATGGATTGCACAATGCAACATTTGTTGGGAAATGATATCCACAATATGGTGACAACTATCACTTTGTACATGTCAGAAGTTCAGTGAGAGAGTCAAATTCCACTTTTCCCATTTCACTGAAGTGCACTAAGTACTACTATGTTATTGGCTGTAATATTCATGTAATCAAAAAGATTTAAACCATTGATCCATGAATCTCTATCAAATGCGGGCACATCTTCCATGTTTTTCATATAATTGTTCATGTAAGTGCATACTGAGGGAAAATGGATTTGAGTATGAACTGTGAGGAAGAACATCAATTTTAGGGTTACACTTATAAACAAGATGAGGTTAGGTGTAACATGATAAAACATGGGTATGAGCCTGAGTATGTGACTGGGCTGCCAAATCATTGCATTGTTTACGCATAGCCATGATGGTATCTGAAAACTATGTATGTTCATGGCAAGAGGCAGACTTCCTGAACCTAAACATTCATGCAGACTATTTGATGTGCCATTTTTAATAAGGCACGTTCAGTAAAAATGTTTCATTTTGGACCGGTCCTTTCAAGATTATTTTAGAGGAGGAATGTTGGAAGTAACTACTTGTACTGAGGTAAACATGCAGTTATGCAGTTTTCTTTTTCCATAAAAGATCAGCTGAAATTTGTGTTTATCCAACAGACTAATATTCTTTTGCTTTCTGCAGTGTTGCCGATATGTGTAGACATATACACCGTACTCATGTAGCAAAGGTTGGTCC
Organism: Craterocephalus amniculus; assembly: GCA_036024015.1. Classification (NCBI taxonomy): domain Eukaryota; kingdom Metazoa; phylum Chordata; class Actinopteri; order Atheriniformes; family Atherinidae; genus Craterocephalus; species Craterocephalus amniculus. The sequence continues at coordinate 16,796 of JAVQJG010188297.1, read as the reverse complement.
TGAAATGTGCAAGTGATAATAGTTCAAAAGTCTAAAAGGGGAATTTAAAAAGAAAAAAACAAACAAAATCTTTGTTTGTCCCACTCATTGCATCACACGTTTATGATCCTGTATATTCTCTCTGCATACTTTAAATTATACTATCCTCAGTGGACAAAAATGTGAAACAAATAACATAGAGGCAGCTATAATTAAAAATGCTACAACTGTATGGGAAAAAACAACCAAATGGACCAGCTACTTGTTCTGTTAATGCAACCTCAAATCAGAAAAACGCCCTCAAATATTTCACTGTTTGTCTCATCAGCTTAGTTTAATTTGTTAACATATACCAATTCCTTCATTTCAGGCCTTCAGCATGCACCAGAAAAGTTGAAAACTTATAATTCAGGGTTAGAAATGAGGCAAAAGAAACAGATTAAATAATGGCGTTATTCCAAGCAGGTGATATACATAATCCTGCTCAAAAGCTGCGTCCATGAAAAGCAGACGCTTTGAAGAGCAAATATGGTGACACAACTTTTAGTTTGTTGAAATCATTGAACAGTATTAAAATAACATTTCTCAAAGAAAGATTTGAGACATTTGCATGTTCCTTCTTCTAAAACCAAGCAAACTGGGTGCATAACTAGCAAAGGGGCAAACTCAATGATCTCTGCTTCCTCAGACAGAAACAGTGAATTACTAATAAATGACTAAACCAAATGGGCAAAGGATAACTGCTGAAAAACATCAAGGTTTGACGTACAAAAGTTCCTCATGAAACTTTACTGTGCAAGAAACAAGTCTGATGTTGACCTTGTCTGAAGGTCTTACTATCTCTACGCATGGAGCGAGCTTTCATTTTTCAGCAAAATAATGTAAAAGCTACATTGTGCACATGTTAGAAAGGCATGGCTGTAAAAAGAAAAGGGTACAGATCAACTGTCCCTAATGGAGAATCCATTCGTCATTTTTCCTGCTTATCTGAGGTGGTTCGCGGAGGAAAAATGTTCAGGAGGGAGACCCAGACATCTGCCCAGTGACACTTTCTAGCCCTTCCTGGGGACATTCCCGGGTCAGAGGGGATACATAATTCTTTCATCATCCTGAGTCCAACCTGGGCTTTTCTCCAGGCAACCAGGAGGCATCACACGCCAGCTTCCTCGTGATCCAGGCTGAGCCCAGCCACTAACGGAAGCTCATTTCAGCTGCTTAAATCTGCAAATCCATCCATCGGTGAGGGTTGGAACATAGAAAAACTGGTAAATCGAAAGCTTTGCCTTTTATTTTCTTCACAACTGCCTGAAGCAGCAGCCTCATCCCTACCAAGCCCCAACCCGTCCATCTCTTCCATCCTAACATCGCACAAGAACAAGACCCTGAGATACTTGACCCCGGGATACTGGCATGCTTTCTCATTCTCTTCCTGCTCTTACTCTCTACTTCCAATGTCAGAATATAGTCTAAGTGTTGTGAGAAGGAATGGACACATCAAAAAGTGATGATCGCTCCACAAGCCCTGTGCTGCTGGATTATGTTGCAGGCCTGAATGCAGAAAATGGATGTTTATTCTTTGCAGATAGGTTAAGTATGAGACCAAACACTCAATTTGTTGGGGTTGAATAAAAGTGCAAGATTTAGTGGGTTTCTTTGCATTTTCCATCCCACCGTTTTCTGATTTTTGGTTGCATAAATGTAGCAATTGTAAGAGTTGTAAGCCCTCTTGTGTGTTTTATAGCATCCGTACCGACAGTAGAAGTAAACTCTACATATGTACACAAAGTTTCCTCTAAGGTGAAGGTTGTAGAGCTCTGGGCGTCTCTTTTATCGCCTGTATGTAGGTTCTTCTGAGCTCACGCCTCTTAGAGAGACCACGCTTGCAGGCTTTTGTCTTCAGACACAGATCTGAAATAAACAAAGTTTTAAGGGTCCCATCAGCTCCAGCTGCAGACTGCAGGCTCTAAGTCCCGAGGGGCAACAAGCGTCCGAGCCCCTCGAAGAACCTGCGCACGTTTGTGACGTAGAAGTCAATGTTCTGAGTGAAGTCGGTGCAGATGTTGGAGTAAGTGTCCACCAGGGTGCAGTAGAGCGCAGTCCCTCCGATGCTGATCACCACGGTGACCAGACACAGCAGCAGCAGAATAAGGCAGGAATCTCCACCGACCTCATCTGGAAGTAACACACGGACAGACTTGAGGTGTGGCTCTGCAGGATCACAGCATTTTCTGACAGGCTTTATGGCATCATCAGTCCTGCAGGCCTTCAGGCTGATTTCATACTTCTGGTTTATTAAACACAGTTTACTGGAGTCTTCACCTTGTTCTATGCCGTCCTCCGGCTCGCTGAAGCGAACTTTACGTTTGGAGCTCTGTTTGACTGTGTTGCTGCTCGGGGGAGGAAGTCCATCCAGCGACGCGCGCCTCCTCTTCAGGATGGAGACGAGACCATCAGGGGAGGAGCTCTGAAGGAGACACAGGCGAGGAAAATGAGAGCTGTCGAACACAACCGAAGCTGGCTGCTGTGAACAACAGAGCAGTGGGATGGATGCTACAGTACATATGAAATACTATTCAGGTTCTCATTTTAACATTTATTTTCTTTCTAATTAGTGCAACTAAACCTGAGAGTATTCAAACTAAATTGTGCTGGCTGCCTTCTTTGATCTGCGTTTAGGTTCAAGTCATAATAAAACTCTTTTAGACGCCTGGTAGATTTAATTTAAAGCCCCAACCGAAACTGAATGCAACATGTTTTACTCACATTTTAATATAAGTTCAGTTATTAAACCAGAAAACATTAAAAATGAAATAATTCCCCTGGGATATTACAGAGTTCAGTGAGCACCTTTCCTGAATAAATATGGAGTTAAATTAGATTCAAAACAGTCCTTTTTTTATATTTCTCAGCCATTTAGTCAGTAAGGTTGGGTGATGGTGAATGTATGCTCAAATCCACATGCACATAGCCAGCATTGAGAATGAGCTTTCAGAAGACCATTGTGTTATTTTGGCTTCCTGAGATCTTCAGGAGGCACTGGGGCGGTTTGTAGCTGAATGTGAAGCGGTCAGAATGAAAGTCAGCTTCTCCGAGTTCTTGGTTACCAACCCATAAAAAGGGTGGCGGGCTCCTTCTGGCGAGGAGTTAGAATATCTCTTGATGGTAATGAGTGATGGTTGAGTGGAGAGTAAGATGCAGACGCATCGAGGCTTTGTCAGAAGTAATGACAAAGCTTTGAGGTTTGTGGAGGTGAAGCTGAAAGACAAAACTTTTAATTTTCCGGCCTGTCTTTGTTCCATTTGCTGCTATGGTCATGAGACGTGGGCAGAAAAACAATGAAGCACAGATACAAGAGGCCAAAAACTGTCTGAAAGTAAAACCAGAGCATATTTGTATTGTACAATGACAAAACTAACCTGAAAGAAATATCCTCTTCTATTATTGTTACATTTTACTAAATGTATCTCCTGCGTAGGGTGAGGAACAGGAAAAAGTCTGAGCAGAACTCTGATGAAACCAGATAAATCCGTCCAGAAGCCTGACAGGCCGAGCAGAAACGACACGCTGCACAGTCATATGCTTCCCACAGAAACTGAGTCGTCCTCATGCTGTCCGTTTCATGCGTCAATCTTTGAGGTCGGTTTAATATTCCTCTGATTGGAGGACAAAGTTGTTTTCTATCTGTTTGAGAGCACGTCTGTGGTCAGTCGTTATACAAAACAAATATAGAGGCAGGATAGACGCTGTGCCAAACCAGAGGATGTAGCTCACAACATTTGACCCAAATGTGGGAGTTAAGAAAGAATTTGGTGAAAGGTCATCACTGTGCCAGTTCTGGTGCTTTTCCCTCTCACAATGTGTCTGATCTAACCCCAGTCTACAGTGAATTATTATCAATCTGTGTCTTGTTTGTCTTACAGTCATAATGGTGGTACCTGGACTACTTTGTAAGTTATCATTGGTGTAGAAAGTTTGAGAAACACCATTCTCTTAAATTTCTATGTAGGCTCATTTCAGACAACCTCTTCTGGTCTTTAAAGGTGCATTGCGAAGGTTAAATGCTAAATATTACTATTTTTTTCCCCAATATCCTGCACTGCACAGCCGATCTCTATCCACTTCAGCTGCCTCTTTAGTCCCGTTTCTGCTGCTCAGTGAGACGGATTAGGGCTCGATGTGGGTTGTTACACTGCACGTCCTCATTAACCTGCCACTGGTAGTCTTGTTTTGTTTACTCCACCGCCATTAGAGCATCATGGAGACAACACTGACGACTATAAACGGATATCAACCGGCGGCCTCGATGCCTCTCACACACCAACACACACTCCTGCAAGATAAAGAAAAGAAAAATTGTGTCTAATGTGAGGGAAAGAGCAAAACTGTCTGACCACCGGAGCAGCTTTGGATAAATGGAGGGAGCTCCAATCTGTTCTGGGAATAAAACGGGACCCTCAGCTTTCTTCTGCTTGCTAAAAGGTAAATGTGATGTATGACGGAAATCAGGATGCGTAATGTTGCAATTGTGTGTTTTTTGTAACACTAACCCTGTCGTTAGCATACAAGTGAAATGAAATGACCAACCAACTGAGACTTCTGCAAATAATCAAGGTTAGCATGTTTTATATTTCTATGCTAATGTAATATGTGGTCATTGTTGTTACCTTGTGAAATGTCCACCTTACTGACTGATAGCTAGGGTAGATAAAGTATGCCCGGTCAAAAATAGTCAGTTATTGAAATATCAAACCATAATGTCCCAAACAACTTGCACGTGAATAACTTCATTAACTCGGTCGACATTGTGCATCAATCTCTGGGCTCAGACCGAGTCCAGTGCAGGTAAAGTGAGACCAACGCAGTCGAAGCGGCACATACACAACATTGGTGTCTCTTCCACTTGTCGCCAGAGGGCGCAGACTGGAAAAAAGCTAGACCCTTGCGCTATGCTCTTTTAAACAACAGCACAGCTAAAAACACCACAAACCCTTCCAATCCTGCATAATCATCTGTTTAACCTAACGCTCTCTGAAAGCCCATGAACACTTTCACTCTACATGTCCCACCTTCTATTACCAGGTTGAAGCCCTTTTTTCCTTCAGAACTGCTTTAACATTCAAAATTCATTAAATTTCCTTTCTTCCTTATTCTGATGCTCAGACTGAACTTCATCCACTCTGTTTGAGCATGTCTATATGACTACATGCACTGAGTTGCTAACAGTGTTAAAAAGCAAAGTGAGTGCATAAACTGATGCTGTTGTGAGCTGCAGGGTTTTTTCACTGTTTATGCCGACTTAGGACAGAATGAGGAGAGAGCTGTCTGACTAAATGGCCGTTAAACTGCGGCTTGGCAAGTTCTCAGCTCTGTTTTTGTCATAAACCCAGCAGATGTGGACAAGACTAGTCACCTCTGCTATCCCCGTGTATAAACACCAACACCCAGTAATAAATCCTGCAAAAATCCATAAAAAATACAAATGAATCATTCAGCTTTTAACAGATATTTCACATAATTAGGGCAAAGCTGGAATTTGCCACGAGCGAACTCAAACTCTGTTTTAATATTTACTGTTTGCACTTTGTTGTTTAATCAAGAAAAAGTCCAGCATGAAGTCCAGTACGATGGGCATCAAAGAAGAGACGAGTTTTCCAGTCAAACCTCCTCTGAATTATATAACAGTCATGATCTCGATCACATCAACGTGGAAACCTCAGTTTGTTCAGCTTGTTTGGTGGAGTTCAGATTTCACCTCCAGCCACATCCCTCGGCTCGGAGTCAGACACGCTGGCTCAGAGCCCGGCTCCATAATAACACATTTGGCAGGGCGGACATCTCAAGTGTGAGGCGGCAGCAGAGAGCCGGGCGGAGGCTGACGATGACCTCACTAAGGGACCGGGAGTGAGCCGGCGAAGGCGAGGGCTGGACAGGATGAAGGACTTAAACAAATAATCAGGTTTTTTTCTGCAGGAATGAACTACAGCAGGTCAGAGACGACAGAGAGGAAGGGACAAACGTAGCTGCATGCAGGCGATGATGAACGGATGAAGAGTTGGAAGTCCAGAGGGCAGGATGGGAGCGTTTTAAAGGCGTGCAGGGACATAGAGCAGGAAATACACTGGAGTAAACCTCACATCATGTTCGCATTGTATTTCCATTAGATGCTGCAGTATTTCTGCAGCCTCCCTCATCACCAAGAGATGGAAAAGTAGAAAGGCACTAAACATAAAGTAAATTCTTACCCCGTCTGTGTGGGACAGTTTGGCCAGGTCCTTGTCTGAGGCTTGGGGTACTCCTATTGGCCACTCCACCTTCACCTGCTCCTCCTCCGGTGTTTCCTCACACGGCTCCTCTTCTTCTACTTCTCGTCCTTCTTCATACGCCTCTTCTTTCCCATCCTCCTCTTCCTGGTTCGTCTTTTGTTCTTCCTCTTCATGCCTGTGTGCTGGTTTAGGCTCGCTGGCTAAAGTGTGGAGGAAAGAAATGGGATCAGCTCAAATAGTTCATCTTTTTTAATCATGCATATGAACACTGTCTATCTTTATGTTCTCCTTGTCTATCTGCGGGTTTTCTCCAGATATTCCAGCTTCTTCTCACAGTTTAAAGACATGTATGCTAACTGGTCACTCTTAATTCTCCATAGAAAGTGTAAATGGTTGTGCTGGCCCTGCGACAGATAGCCAACCTGGCAAATGAAAGAATCTTTTTTCTTATTAGACTTTTATAATGATGAAAAATTCAAAATAGTCTAAATATATATCCACAGGTTCAGTGAAAATACATAAAATCCATACAAATGAAAGGTCTTAGTTTATCTCCCAAAGTCCAGCAGGTCCAGCTGTTAGACCGAGGCTTGAAGGTAGCATGGATTTATGGGTGTGTCCTTACTGCACAATGGTAACACCGGACACTCGGCTCGCTACATGAGGAGCTGCGGCACGTAGAGCTGAAGCTTGGAGTGAAAAATAAGACTTTTTGCTCCTAAACAGGTAGTTTCTCACAGCTAACTTTTTCCCCCAAGCATCCACCACCTTGTCAGCCTGAAAGGGGTTGCATCATTCTTACAACACAACACTGTAAACATTAGTTCCATGTCTCTGCAAATTAAACATGATGCTTCTCCTGCTCCAAAGAAAAATGCATCAACCTTTGGAGATAGCAGCGACTCTCTGCAGCTCTGACTGCACATCTGTGGTTCATACATCAGCTGGGTCTTCTTTGTGAAGTTTGCATGTTCTCTCCAATCAGTCCGACTTCTTCCACAACATTCATGGAAGTTTAATTCTAATTAATTTCACTTTTAGATGCAGTTAGCATCTTTCTCTCGGTCCCTCTGCAGAATGAAGCAAAGGAAGCTCGAACCAGGGCATCATTTATTCCCATTATGCTCTCCTGCTTTCTTCTCCCCACAGAGAAATGCAGCCATCTGACCATATAATATTCATCCAACATGTTCTTTTGCAATCAATCTTTTTATTCTAATCACAGCGAGCTCTAAAGTTTTATCAGTTTGTGCTGAAGCAGCTCTCTGTGACACAGCAGAGGTTCATTTTCATCCTCCGTACGCATCAATAGGCCCTGAGCAACCAGTGACCTTGTCCCTGCTTCAGTTGTTGCTCTTCTATTTCTGACAGATACAATCTGCTGCATGCTGGTAGCAACCTCTGCCTCGGCCACCTGGTTGTTATATTCCCTGCTTCCAACTCATCCAATTTACCTGCCGCCGGATTAATCCCACCTATTTGTAGAAGCAAGTGTGTTTTCATGGTGCTTGTTAGTGGTTTCAGTGTAGTAGCAGCTGTTTTTACCATCATCGTGACGGGATTGTAGCGCCTCAGTCTCAGCCTGACCGTCTCTCAGTGTGGCATCCGGCTTGGTCTGCTGAACAAAACATTTTAAACTGATTTAGAAATTAAAAAAATAAATTTCAGCACAGAGCGGGAAGGTTTAGGAATCTTACCTGGCCAACGCTGATGGATGGTCTGAGAAAGAAGAAGAAGAAAGATGATTGTTCCAGATCATTCCAGCGTCTGCATGCCATCTACTAAACCGCAGATTTATGTTCTACCCTCTCAGAATATCGATTTTCCTATTTGCTCCTACGTTGTTCTTCTAGCTTTCCCTCACACTCATGCATTAAGTCTTATCTGGGTCAATGACTCCTTGATGTTTCCACATCAGAGACAAAGACTGCAGCTGCTTACACAGAAGCAGAATTGATCCTTGCAGGTTTCTGTTTGACAGAGATGAAGGAAATAAGTGAAATGGAGATGGTATGTGAGGAATGTGCTGTTGTGGTTCTGCGTTTTGACTCTGCACACAAACAGAGGCTGAAAGGATGAAAAAACAAGCGTGTGTTGTTGGGATACCTGAGGTGTGTCCTGCACATGTTGTTCAGCGTCTCGATGTGTTTCTCGCTGATACCGTCTGGTTCAGGAGGCAAACTGCTTTCTGCAGCTTTCTTCTCCCTAAGCTGGCTCTCTGGGACAAAAGGAAGCCATGAAATAAGAAATCTTCAGAGCACAGAATAATGCTGCAACAGATGCGTGCAGTACCCCAGTTCTCCTGCAGGGCGGCGAGGTTGGAGAGCAGACGTTCATGGTAAAGCTTCTCCAGCTGCAGGAACTGGATGGCCCACTGGTCTGATAGCATCACCAGTTAAAGAAACAACACGCACTTTGGCACATTCATCACATCACAGTTAAACTTAGCACTTTGAGATTTCACTGAAATGTAAAGTGCATTATAAATAAAATGTATTATTATTATTATTATTAAACTGCTATTTGGCCATGCTGTCATGTTGATTAGGTCGGCTTTGTCAAACGCACACAGCGAGAGGAGAGGGTTTCCATGTAGATTGTGAAGATTTGACTCCACATAACTTTACAATGAGCACGACCTCCTGATGTGTTGTCATGTCACTAAAACATTTTAACATCACAGTTCCTGCTTGTAAACAAAAACTAAAGAAAAAACACACAAGCTGCAAAAAGAAAAAAGGCTCATACAGGATTATAATTTCATCCGAAGTTCAGTATGTGAAACTGAAACCAGTTTTTATGATTTTGATCATAATTTTTCAGTTTCATCGTCTTTTCTGTGGGTCCCTGTAAAACCCAGCTGTTTAAAATGATCTCCTTTTATGTAAAACTCTTAGGCTTATCAAAGGTTTGCGGCTCTTAAAAGCAGGCGCAAAAATACGCTGCATCTGATTTATTATTCTATCGCAATTAGGAATGCGCCCATAAAACTGTTAAAATAGCTCTTTTCAACAACACTTTATCAAACTGTTACAGCAGCTTTGCAGGAACAATCTGACTTATAAAATGTGCAAAAGCTTGATTTACAAAATAGAAACATAACAGGTGCAAAATATTTGTGGGGCAAATTATTTAGTGCTCTCTATTTGTAATCTGCGTAAATCAAGGCCTTAGTGACCAGGCTACGGTGGATCTTACAGATAGTTTTATATTTTCCCAGCTGAGCTCTTAACTAGACTGGGGCTTTATTAAAGCTTTCAACATTGTCTTTAGTCTTTTTACCTGTAGCCTTTTGAGATCCTATGATATAGGATCTTAAGAATCCAATCTGTTATTACTATTTATTATGATTTCACTTAATGATAAAATACATATTTAATCGACATCACTTAAATATTGCTATAATAACATGGAAATCCATCTTAAATTCATAAAAATTGCTGGTAATTGCTGGTTTCAGAGTATCAATATTGCTGTGTGACATCGCTACTGATTGGCTCCTTCCACTTTTATCTTTTTGATCTTAACTCTGCATATATAATATATGACATTAGTGTCATTTACAGCAGGAATAGTCTGGTGCTTGTTGACCCATCTGTCCAGTAGTCTCTATGCCTGCTGGAAGTTTGTCCTTCCAGTTACGTAAACCCACGTTTTTTTCTGTTCACTGTCGTCCCTTTAACCCATTTATTATATTCATGAAGTGGTTTACATGCTCTTACAGACTGGACTGAGGAAATACGAGGATTGTGGTTAACAATATGCAACTAAGACGTTCATCTTCAGGACAGATCAACTAAAACATTGCCAAACAACATTTTTCATACTCCCCAGTGACCAGGAGAAGTAAATGGACATGTATTTAGTTCCCCTTTTACATGGAATTTCATCACTGATGAAGTAATGAAACAATCCTTTCTACTGAGGTAATAAATGAAACAAGTATCTCTGGAACAATTAAAATGAAAGATTTCAGGCATGAAAGCAAGAAAATAGGGATCAAAGTTATCTGAACATGTTTTTTTCTTTTTGCTTGAGTGCATCCCACTTTCTTCCCAGCGTTTCATCCTGCAGGACGCGCTCTTTCTGTAGAGCATGAATTCCCCCTGCCGCTTTTTCTCCCCTCGCTCATAAACCCATAAACACACACCGCTCTTTTGCAGCAAGACAGGCTGACAGCTGTTCCCATGGCAACGGCACAAACAGCACCAGAGGAAACTACAACTGCAAGGGCTCAGGGCCAAAGTATGGGGAACACCCGGTGCCGGAGAGCACACAGAAAACTACGAGACACGCAGCGATGTGAGCGAAAGAAGGAGAAAACCAAGAGGAAAAAGGTTTTTTTTTGTCTTTTCCTACATGAGAGGTGTTTATTTTTCTCTGCTGGATTTAAATTCATTCTTCATCAGACCAGGGCCCAGAGCACAAAACAACAACACGTAAATTACTAAATCAGTTTTATGATCCCAACAAACAGCAAATCCCTGTTCTCCCCGATAAAACAGAAGCATCTAATGGCACTCCTGCATGGTTTAACAGCATGTGCAGCTCTGGCTCAGGCACGATTCAGCTGCAAAAAACAATAAACCTGGGAAATGTCACAACGCATTAAAACCCAGATATGGGCTCACTTTGCACTTTAAAGGATGCAGTCCTCTTTGATGGAGTAAGCCTCTGCAATCTACGGAGAGAGAAACAAAGATCAGTGATTAAACAGGAAGTGCAGTATACTGATTTAAAATGAGTCATGTGACAGGATTTCCCTTGAAACAGGCCATTAACCCATGATGCATCAGGACTCAGATTGGCCTTAAACCTCTCTTCTGTGTGCTTCTGATGATGCTGTCCGACGATAATCGTGCTTTTCTGTAAAGTGTGCATGTTTTCTGCTTTGAAATCCGCATCACATGACTGCATCACCAGGAAACAGCCATACAGACAACCTGTGAGACACGGAGTCACATGAATCTGCTTATGGCCTGGATTAACACGTCTCTGCAGGCTTTTTTCCTCCGGTCCAGATGCCTCGACTTTCATACCCACCACCAGTAAACTGAGGCATGTAGAGAAACTTCTGTTTGAGATTTCAGCTTGTGTTTATTTTCATCCTGCAGCAGAATATAGATTACTTGTTTTGTTTAAATAATTAAGCCACATTTCAGTGTTAGCTTTGTAGGTCATTAAACTCTGTCTGAGATGGCCTACGGATATTTCTACAAGCACAACTCCAACAAAGGTTTAAGTTGAACTGTAAAATGTAAATAAAAGTAAAATGCAATGATGCACACACCTTATCCACCCCTGTTTTATTCCCAGTAGAACATAAACAACCTGGCAGATGTTTAAACTTAAACATTTTATGATTTTGTGGAAAATATGAGCTCATTTTGAATCTGATGGCAGCAACACATCTGTGAAAAGTTAAAACAAGGGCAGTAAAAGCTGAAAAAGTAACTGGCACCAATCATAGAACAACTTTAACAACTAATTAGGGAGATTGGAAACAGGTCTGTAACATGAATGCAAATAAAAGGAGCATTTTAGAGAGGAAGAGTCTCTCAGATTTAAAGAGAAAGTACATCCTCAGCCAAACTTTAAAAAATGCCACAACTGCGAGGTTGGTGGGACGTGAGTTTAAAAAATGAACATTTTAGGATCGGTATTGTTGGTTTTCATTACAAGTACTGTAAATAACACTGTTTTTTACAGCTCAAAAAAAACATTTTAGGGTGGACTACCCCTTTAAAGGTAAGGTGAGGCAAATTGTTTTATAGAGCATATTTGATGAACAGGATAATTTAAGGTGCTTTGCATTAAAACAGAGCAAGATTTTAAATGGAAATTAAATGAAAACAAGAAAAAAATCTAAAATCAAGATTAAGGACAACAGATTAAAAATTTAAGCTTAAAAGAAAAGGATCATGGACTTTCTGTGAGTTCATTACAGACATGTGGCTAATAGAAGCTGAATGCAGCCTCTTCAGGTCCGGTTCTGACTCTGGGAACTGATGAGAGACCAGATCCGGATGACCTGAGGGGTCTGAAGGATTCATACTGGATCAAGAGGCCATAGATGTGTTTTACTCCTAAACCAGTTTTAAAGACCACCAACAGAACTTTAAAGTCTGTCCTCTGAAGGACAGCCAGTGTAGAGACCTCAGAAAAAGTGAAAAGAAGGTTCAAGAATATGAGATGAACTTTGAAGATCCCAATATCTGTGATAACATCAAAAGATTCAGAGAATCAGAAGGAATCTGTGTGTTTGGGACAAGGGTGAAAGTCAGCACTGAATGCTGGTGATCTATGGTCCCTCCAGCAGCAGTGCATTTAAAACAGACATAAATATTTACTGGAAACCACTTCATGGACTCGGGAAAACTTCCAGAAATCTCTGTCTGTGAACACAGTCCACCCTAAAATCCACAAACACAGGTTAACATGAAAGGAAGAAGCCAGATGAGAACACGATCCAGGATGAAGGTCATGATGAAGGTCCAGGACTGTAGAGCAGCTAGAATCCAGAATCAGAGCAGAACGGGACAACATTCCTCTCCTGAAGCTCCAGCAGCTGCTCTCCTGACTTCCCAGATGGTTACAGACAGATGTTAAAAGAACAAGATGCTCCATGATGCTGAACATCACCCTGGATATACTTTTTACAGACGTGCTGCTGCCATCAGATTCACAAAGAGCTCACATTTTCTATGAAATAATGAAATGTCTCAGATGCAACATCTGATATGTTGTTTATGTTCTAATGGGAATAAAATAAGACCTAATGAGATTCACAAATCATTGAATTCTGTCTTCATTTACATTTCACACAGCATCCCAACTATTTTGGAATCAGGGTTCTAAATCGATGATCACATCTACTCTTGTTTCTTTAATCATAGGCGATATGTTAGCAACAGAAAACAATGCATTTATGAAACACACCCAGAACGAGGATCATTCAAGACCAAGTTCTGCTGAGTGTCAGACTAACATCGTACACACCTTTCTAGCTGCTGGAAAGCATGAGCACAGATTGAATAATGAGTTTTACTCCTTAATGGATGTGTTGAGGCCCCGTCCATACAAACACCAAGAAGTAAAGATCTGATTTCATGCCCAGCAGTCAGAAACGCCACCCTCCACAGTTTAACACGTACTGGTCAGAGAAGAAATCTTTTCTTTTTGTCAGATTACAATTTCTCTTGGAGTACTTTGAAATAGGCCGGTCATGATAAAAACATTTCGATGTGATGAATTCTCTCAGAAATTATTGCACTATTGTTGTTATATTGAGATGATTCTGGATTTATCTCATTCTGAAAATCCAGAGTGAGGCAAGAACACCACTTCAAAGCTCAATACATTTTTTTTCTCAAACTTTTCTTTCATTGGAGCAGGAAGAAATTTTAAATGAAAAAACATATACAGAAATAGGAGCAAGTCTAATAATGAATAAAAACACAACCAAGTACAGTAAATAGGATAGATAATGAAGTCTATGAAACACCTTTTAAAGAATATTAAACATGGGGCTCAGAGAGGGAAAACCATCAAACCTGTACCTTTTGTAAACAAAGAAGGAGCACAGAAATATACCAGGCTACATTCTGGTGGTACTGCACAAGTTAAACGTACTATCATCCAGTAAAGATTAAAGAGAGAGAAAAAACAAATGAAGTTTATTGCGGTTGGGAAACTTATAGCGCCCATTTTTTCTTACTTTGCGATTAATTGACTTATTGCTTATTGTGACTGGCCTAGTCTGAAATAATCTATGAGACAGAGAATATTTTAGATCCAAATATAGACACAGGTCGTTTCAGACATTTTTGTCTTTGCATATGTCTTGCTGATTAATCGATGTTGGCCTTTTTACTGTGTATTAATCTTGGTTTCTAAAAGCCAAAAAACACAGACACAAACCGCTTGAAATCATCATTCATATCAGGATCTAGTATTTCAAGGCACTTTTCCTCACATCTTCTCAGGGAAATTAATTTAGCAGGTTATAGCATGGCTGACCAAATATGGCGCGTTATTTCTAAAAGAGGTTGGACACCAACCACGTCTCTTCTAAAAGTGGACATGGTATGCACATATCAACAGAAATTCCATGTACTTGAGTTAGATTGGTCATAAACAACTCTGACAGCGCTATTGATTCTCTCACTAACACGTCAGACACGATATTACTGCTTTTGTCAAGTGAGTTGTGGCTCTGATTGCTCCGCATCGCCTCGCCTTTCCTTTCTAAGCACTGAAACGAAACAGCTACCCCTTTGTTTGATGATTACTGCCGTTGGCAGCAATGCAAAGTAAACTGCAAGCCCCTCAATGGCTGAGACAAATTGATCATATTGTGAGTGTTTGTAGGAAATCGTGGGTTAGAAAGCGCTGCATGCGTAGCCGCTGGTCTTGTGCTGCCATTCCTTTTCAGCAAATCAGAGCCAGAACAAACGTATATTTAGCACTTTGTAATTAGCGTGGTGATTGCTGCAAACCGTAATTGTGAACCAAGGCAGGGAAGCTGCAGGAAAAGAACAAAAGGGTTGCCAGTTTAAATCTACGCACCTGTGTAGAAATATATGTACAGAAAATGCTGAACATGGATTCTGTTAGCAGAGCACTCTATAGATGTAAGCTCACAAACATAAACCAGTGCACATATACCTACATACAAAGCTCTGCTGTCAGGCTAAATAAAGGCACATTGTATCCCCCATGGATTTGGAAGAACATGTTCCTCACAGTTTCTCTGAAACAGCCATTCACACACCTGGTGCAGGGAGTGTGGAAGCAGAGTGTAGTCGCTGTTTTCTCCGAGGGACTGCAGGGAAGCCAGCAGCTCAGGGCTGGGGCTGTGTGCTCCATCTGTGGCGACGCTTCCTAGAAACCAAGAGACAATAACAAACATGCAGCTGATGTTTCTGACAGTCACCTGCTGATCTTTTCATTTGTAGAGAATCTTTGCTGTTTTGGTTCATGACTGACTTCCTGTTTTGTGAAGTGTTAATCTGTGTTATACGGAAAAGCAAAAACATTTGAATAATCTGTTTACTAGTTAAATAGTGTCAGATTTTCCCACTCTAAACGTTAGAGGAGTGGTTCCCAACTTGGGGTCCTCTAAGTAGCACAGGGGGTTCCCGAGGCTTTGCACGTTCAGAACCATTATGATTAATGTCCACACAGTGTCCTTATTTTAAAGGTGCAATGAAATGCTAAAGACTATTATTTTCTTTCCCCAGCATCCTCTTACAATGGGCTCTATGCAAAGCTCCACTACTTCCTGAACTTAAGGCAGCTCCTCTATTTCCTGTCTTTCATTACTGGACGACCTGATTAATCCAGGTGTGTCTGGCCATTGCCGTCGTGGTAACTGAGGCCTGGCACACCTGGATTACTCAGTTTGTCCAGTAATGAAAGACAGGAAACAAATGAGCTGCTTTAAAGCAGAATTTATTTTTATTTTTTTAACCTGGAGTCTGATTTCATCTTTCCTTTCATATATGTGAGTGATGGAGAAAGGAACGTTCAAGCTCGGTCCAGTATTTAGCCAGGCAGGCGGCTAGCAGCACAGCTAATGATAAGTATCAGGCTAATGCTCCCGTGTAAGCTCGCCCTAAGTTCGCTTTCCCCATCACTCACATGTATGAGAGGAAAGATGACAACAGACCCCTGGTTAAAAAAAAGCGGAGATCATTTCAGTGAGAGGGATTCGGGTCGAATCCTCAGGGCTGCATGTGGGTTAACTAGCTGCGTGTGCTCGTTAACCTGCCTCTGCCAGTATTGTATAGTTTATTACGCTGACCTTTAGAGAATCAAGGAGACAACACTGAACACGATAAATGCATAACCACAGACCGGTGGCCTTAATGCCTCGCAAACACCAACACACACTCCTGCAAGATTAAGAAAAGAAAAACTGTGTCTAGTGTGACAAAAAAAAGCCAAATTTGAGTATGACCACCACAGTAAAGCAGAGCAGGTCCGGGAATAAAACGGGACCCTCAGCTGCTTTCTGCTTACTAAACGATAAATGCGATGTATGACGGAAATCAGGATATGAAATATTGCAATGCGACGTTTTTGATACGTATCACTAACCCTACTATTAGCATACAAGTGTTGGGGCAATATAAGGAAATGACCAAACAAATGAGACTTCGGCAAATAATCGGGGATGGATAGCATAATATGTGCATCATTGTTATCTTATGGAATAGTCACGATATTGACTGATAACTATGGTAGATCAGCCTGGCTAACGTGACTTCAGTGCAAGCATTGGTCTGGCCAAGAGCTTGAGGACGACCGTTTCTCAGAAGGGATGGTTGACCCGCCTCCTTCAAATACCGCTGTTCGCCATAGGACGAAGCTTAAAGGGCATAGAGAATCAAAATCGTCATTTTCATTTTTTTGATGGTGTTTCAGAGTCTCCCTGCAGTTGAGAAAACACACAAAGTGCCAGGCAGCGTCATAATCTCCTTTTCCGGTATTTCCCCTTTTTTGAATTGCAGCCAGAAAATAGGCCAATGCGTTTTTGACTGTAATGTGACG
>JAVQJG010188290.1:0-10858 GCA_036024015.1 Craterocephalus amniculus | reverse complement strand
TGTGTATGTGTGTTGTGTGTGTGTGTGTGTGTGTCTGCGTGCGTGCGTGTGTGTGTGAACGTGCGTGCGTGTGTGTGTGTGTGTGCGTGTGTGTGTGTGTGTATGATGATAAATGTGTGAAAGAAGAGAGAGAAGAAAGAAGAAGAGCGAGAGTATTGATAATTGATATCTTCATACTTAAAAAAAAGTGCTATACAAGTAAAGTTTGATTTGATCTGATTATTGAAACACTGTTATTTGCGCTATATGTATCACAGATTACCTCTCTCCATGACATAATACCAATCAATTACCAATGTCCTTTTCAGTGTTTTGATGGTCTAAGCCTTCGTAGTGTGCTAAAGTCATGTCCACATTAGCATCTCTGGATGTAGTTTGTTTCTTGCTACAATCTTACAATCCAGGCACAACAGTTGGTCTACCACAAGCAACGTCGTGATGTTTTGTCACACCCGGTTGACCCGGTCCGAGAAAGGAACAATACAACTAGATTGTATGAGAGGAAAGACAACAAGCTCTAATATATCTTTTCTTATTATAACCTTATTGCTCTTATAAGCTGCAGTTTCTTGTTTGGTTAAGTCTGATACTCTGCTGGGAGGTTTGGTATAATGAAGATAGCCAAAGTAAAGTTGAGATTAAACTGTTACCATTGACAACGTTTACATGAAAGTTGTCATTTCTCTTTAATTCAGGATTAAAGTTAATTCTGCTTTAAAGAGATGGAAATCACCATGTCAACACTTAATTCTAAACAAAAATTGTCATTGCATATTCAGCTTAATTTGTCTCTGGTTTATTCCACTTTTAATTCTGAATGAAATAATTCCTCTATCATACATACCTCTGGCTCTGGCCACCCGAGCAAACACTCGACTAAAGCCGAGTCTATTCATGTGAAAGTGGAGAATGCTAGCTACTGTGTCTTTTAGTCCTGCAAGAAAGATTATAGTCAAAGCAATACTCAGGCACTCAGTGAGGAATCACAGTTCTCAATGCAAAGTATCAAACACACCTCAGGACATCAGATTTTTGGTGCAGTTTCATCAAACTTTCTAGTGATATTTTTGTGTTTACATTGCTTTGTGAGCACAGAAATGAAACTTTGGGTATGAAACCCAAAATATGTGTTTGTTATCCAATTACTATTGTAAGTGTTTGTCATTTAACTGTTTTTACTGTATTATTTACTGTTGTCTTAAACTTTGTTATTATTGATGTTATTCTCACTGTGCTAATAAAATAATTATATGAAATGTTCTTTTCCTTTCTTCTTAGTGACAACATCAGGGGACAAAGTTTGTGCAGTGTTTAGACGTGAAGGCTGTCATTGCAGACATGTCTGAACAAGCTTCCACAGCTCCTCTTGCTTTTGAAGCTTTCTATGATTGAACTTGTGAAAGCAGAATTACAGCGTTTGAAAAATAGTGCTAATTAAAAGCTATTGCAAAACAGAAGTACAGAATATTATTAGAGTAGTTTTCATTCTTGATTTTGCCCATGAAGGAGAGTAAGATATAGAGAACTGTGCTGATCCAACGCTCCGATTAAATTAGAATTGGATCATTGAAAGAGGCGAGTTGTACAAAGCTTGTTTCTTTTAGCAGTTTGCTCACAAATTTATTTTTGTGAGTCATTCATTTTGTAACAGGCAATAAAGGCAGAGTACAATAACAGCTAAACATCCAACAGTGCAATCCATTTACTCAGTTTTATACAATTTAACTATTTATTTATTTACTTACTTATTTAATTACTTATAATTACTCACCCATAGCTTTGCCCCTGTTTACTGCATGAAAATTTACATTTAAATTGTTTTAAAACACAATCTTTTTTTCTGATACACCATACCATAGACAGTGTTAAAATCATTAGTCCACCAACAGGAAATGAATCTAGTTCAATTAACTGAGCCATTGTCAAAGACCTGCTCACCAACCACTTCATAATTACGGTTTTTCAATTCTGTGGATTTTGTCTCTTTCCTTCTGATTACTTTAATAGTTTCAATTCATATTTGAGTGCTTTTTAGCTTTGAAATGCTCTTTTTGTAGTGCAGTGATGTTGCCTCTTCCGGCTTTGTTTAACCATGATGATAGGTTAAAACACTCATGCTAAGCTTTACAAAAAAAAACATCCGGTATTCCCTGGAACTTCCACCTTCTTCATAACCGTGTGGTTTGTGTGTGAGCTCTAAATGAGTGTCACCATAGGTTCATAGAGAATAACAGCAGACGGATACAGTTAAAAAGATATTCATTAGTTGTAGTTTTATAGAACAACAGTAATTGTTCTATAAATAAGCAGTAGATTGGAGAAGTTACAGATTAAAAAAAATTCTCTACAAACTGAAGATTGACTTAGCTGAGCTACAGCCTCCCCCATCAACATCATCAGTATTGTGATAGAAGTATAAAGGAAGATCAGCAAAGCTGAGATGTATGTCAGAGTGAAGCCATCAAAGCCTCTGAAGATTAGCAGCAACATTTTGAATTCAATATGAAATCTAACAGGAAGCCAGTGTGCATCGCACAAGTGAAGGCCAGAATAGGAAAAAGCTAACAGGACCTTTGTATGTCAGCAGTTTTAAAAAGATATCTGAGTTTATCAATAATCTTTATCTGGAATAAAACAAGACTGAACTACATGTTTGACTTTGCCCTCAAAACTGATATAACTCCTAGATTTAAGCAGTTTCAGTAATATTATCTGAAGAAATGCCAGGACTACAAACAATAGAAGTGACTGAATTTTGGGGACCAAACAGAACTACCTCCGATTTCTTTAATGTCATTGAAATTAAAGGACATTTTGAGCTGAAGTGAGAGAAACAAACCGATTTATTATTAATGCTGTATCACCTGCAATTATTCATACACCAAAACTTCATGATCTGTGACTCTGTGTAGGAGAGCACTTGTTTCATTAATATGAAACTTTACATACAAACCTTCAGACACACAAACATCATGACATGGCCATTGCTTTTAGCAGCATTTTTTTTATTTTTCATCTTGTTGGTTGTTTTTCATCTGAAAGATTTGCAGCTGTTTCTGGCTCAGTTACTTTACCAAGGTCACCCGAGCTGATGGGGAAGGAGAGTGCCGAGAAGACAACAGCACACGCAGAGACAAGAAGTCGCAATCAGAGAGAGCGAAGCTGTAATCAAAAAGAAAGAGTGACAAAAGAAGAAAGAAAAACACAATCATTGTGAGGAGGCGAGGAATTTGAATCTGAAGTAAAACCTTTAATCATGTTGAGAGAAAGGGACAAAGTAATTCATGTGGAGGAGCAAGTGCAAGAAGAAAACAGGGTGGAGGAGGTGGACGGAAGGCGGGATGGACGTGATGGGTGAAGGAGGGGTGCAGGTTAATGGTATTTTTAACACACTTGCATCAAACGTGACCTGCTGGGAAAACACCCTTTCAGTTTATGAGAATGAAGAAAAACTGAGTTACTGATGGCCAAACAAGACGGTGGCAAGTCGCTGTCAGGCGAGCTGCATAAAGAAGAGGATTGTGTGAAGAGCATACGGAAATGAGGGCAGAACTGATTAAAATCTTCTCCTTGCGCAGATCGTTTACACCTGAAAGATTCTTCTTGTAGACTTGAGGGTTTAATAAGCTGGGGCTGCCATCCTCTCTCCCAGCGGTTCAGGGGGTTTAGGAGCAAGGAAAGAGGGAGGGAGGAAGTAGTGTCTGAAGGTAGGATGAGGATGGACTCAAGGGAGGATAGAGTCTTTTTCCATCATGTTTTGTTGCATTGAGAGAAAATTCTTCTGGGCTGCAGCTCATCCCGCTGCCTGTTAGCTGTGACAGCTGTAATGAAACCTAGAAGATCATCAAGGCATTGTATTCTAACCAGTGGACACACAACTCAACCCCATAATCATTTCACTCAACGACTGGAACTAGTAAAAAGCTGGAAGTGGCAAACCACTGTCTTCAAAATGTAACCAGGTGAGTTTTAGCTTCTTCATGATGGACTATGTGCTACCTGGGCCTTTTTATGCCTCTTCATGCCTGATAAATATTCATCCTGCTGATTCCTGCTGCACTGCAGTGTGTTACAGGGCTGCACAGAGAGAAGGATATTGATGCGCTGTGGGTGTGAGGAAGCTCAAATCACACAGCAATCAAGCCTAATCATGGCTAATATGGCCGACCGATCAGTGCTGACTTAACACTCGGGTACAGCTCCGCTTTGTTCTTAACGCACCGTGACTTTTCCCGGACGTTAGTATGGAGGCCATGCACACACAGTGATTGTTTGTTATTCCACACACTGATGGGATGCTTTGTGATGTCCTTTAGGCTCCGCTAAAGAGATGGAAAGGCTAATCCAATACGCAGCATCCAGCCGGCGGTGACACAGTGCAAGAGCTTGTATGTAGTAACACACTTGCAGCCACTGAAGTTCAATGGGAGTGGGATGGTGCAAGTCTTTAAAAGCCTGTGGGGAGATGAGGAGGGAGGGAGGTGGGGCAGTGTGGTTATTATCCAAAGAATCATGACAGGATTTCAATAACAGGCTTTTGTCCTGTGAAATTTCTCTCTTCCCATAAGACTCCCTCTGTTTCTGCCTCTCTTTTCACTGCTTCCTAGCTCGCTATCCCTGTTCTCCTCTGTGGGGAACGAGTTAAAAGCATAATACTGGGAGCACTTGAGTGCATAGGATTCCACCTGAATGTTAATCAGTCTTACCAAATGGCACAGTGCAGCACAGGATTTTGGGTTCTGATGTGAAGAGTCAGAGTTTATTCAAACACAATCTCTGAAGTTCAATGTGTTTTAGGCAACATTTGAGGCAGTAAATGTCATATCTAGATGTGCTTTTGTAAATCTTACAGATTTCCATTTATAAAAAAAATGTTTCATAATGCCAAAAATTAAGATCCCATGAAATCAGATGTAACGTTTAAAGAATTGACTAAATTTAGCACAAAAAGAGTTTGTGTTTGGTTGATTATTTTCATGTAACAGTGTTTCTTTGCAATAAATCTTACACTGTTGCAAAGCCTTTTTATTCCACTTTTTAAACACAAGATGTATCTGTGGGATGAGCAGCAAATCTGATTATAAGGGTTTATATGGGATTATATGGTTTTTAATGGTTCCACCCGTTAAAAAATTGCAAACTTCAGTGTCAGACAGCTTATTCTGCGCTCTCTTTCTGGCCCTCTGGCAGCCCAGGTGCTAACCACCTGCATGGGCCGCGCTCCAAGCATGCCCATGCCATAGGGTAACTTCAAGCTGGTGTTCATCAGCATGTGCACCTCCTGCAGGTCACGCAGAGGAACATAATATTCTGAAGGAGCGCAGAATCTGTCCTCGTAGATGGTAGATAAGGCACCTACACTAAGCAAGCTATGTCTTATCTTCTAAACTATTTCATACTACCATCAACTTCATCTCATCACATCTAGTTTAACTGGTTCCCAAACTGTCCCTCCAGTTAATAGCACATTGCAACTTCTGAAAACTCAGCAGTATTTTCTGAGAATTTGATGTTTCAAACATCAGCAAAGTATCTGAGGCAGAAATGCTAAACATGCAAATGTGTAAATAAAAGTAAATAAAACCCCAGCCTTCAGGGTAATAGTAATAGTAACAGATACATCAATAGATCAGACTGACTGTTGTGTTAACTGAACAGGTTTTGTTCATTGTATGAGCCTCCGAGGGAAATGAAAAGATTACCTCTGCACTGTATAGCAAATCCCTTTAGCCGGAGATCAACCTATCATGGCATCCGGCAAGCACCAAAATAAATCGAATAAAACAACATCTGGCGGAACATCTCATAGCTAATTGGGTTCGTTAGTTGAAGGTCAGTGACAAGGTTGGGTATTCAGAGCACACTATGTGGTCACATTTTACATCTACACAACATTCCTACACTCCTCCTCTATGAGCTGCAATAAGGAGCTGCGTATCTGTGGGTGTCAAAGTCTGATGGACTGCTTGTGCAGGGGGACAGACACTGTGTTTGTTCGCTTGCATGAGTTGAACAAAATTGTTTCCATCCTCCATTTCTGCTGTAATTACACATAACAGTCTTGTCAGAGAGCGCAGCCAAATAACAGCACAATTGAGATGGAAGACATGAAACAGAGATAACAAATAGCCAACTTTCTCTCTGCTCCTTCTTTCTGCTTCACTCACAGCGGGACTCTTGGCATCATAAGAGACCCAGAGTATAAAGATTTAATGAAACTGTAGGGGATGTCGTCTGGTTTGGTTTAAATGTTTAAATGTTGCTATTTTTTACTGCCACAGCGAGAGAAGAGTTTCTGGTGGTATCTCTGTGTCAGTAGTCTTCCTCCTCCGTGTGCCACAGCAATTTCCCTGAGGCCTAAAATACATCAATGTCTGCATGATGTAAGCTTTGTGTATAACCCCATGAGCCGCTAATGTGGCCAGTTTACAGAGCTCTAAATGTGCAGCAAACTGTGTGAAAGAAGAAAGTGCATGAACCGACACCATGGAAACGGAACAAAAACCAGCTGCAGAATTTGTGGTATTAAAAAGAACAAGCAAAAAAAAAAAGAGAAAAGTTTTTCAGTCCTTTGGGGTGGCAGTGGGGATGGGGGGTTGCGCATTGATCCATGTACGAGTTGAGCTCATTTAAGGGACACACAACATCAAGTGAAGCAGATTAAACCACATAGCAGCACAGGAAGCAAACGTCTTATTAGGAAAAATATGAGGTTTGATTTAAAAGCTTCAAAAAAAAAAAAAGTTGCCCTGACACAGGATTTATCTGACAGCCACCACCCACTCACACTCATTTGCTTCTTCTCACATATTTTCACATTCTCTCAACTGTCGCTATGTCCTGATATACACACATTTACAACTGTGATGTAACAACCTGCTTGAGCTGTAATCCAGGGTGATCGGTTTTAAAAAAGGCCCCTCCTCAAAGGAAACCACCAAAACAACAAGAAGGGCCTGAAATGAAACTAGAAAGGCAAGAACTGAATTAAACAGAAGCAAGATGAATGAAGCGGGTGTGGTTTGTAAGACTTGTGTTGCACATACAACCAAAACATTTACAGGAAGCCTGATATTGTTTGGTCCCTGGAGCCGACTGGCAATCTGCCCAGGGTGAATCCTGCCTCTCACCTGCTAATGGCTGGGATAAGCTCCAGCCCCCCTGTGACTCTGCAAAGTGGTAAAGAAAATGGATGAACGAATAATATTGTTTGGATCACTTGCAGATTCGGGGGACAGGATCAAACATGCACTTGCCTCTGCTGAGATCTGGTCACTAATATTGTCAGGTGTAAACTGGCATTAATAAATGACAGGACCCAGAAGTGAGACTTTTTGGTTCGCTCTGCAAAGGGGGAAGTCAGCTCTGGAACCTAAACTGTCGACACAGCTGTTCTCAGTCTGACTTCCAACCAGACTTCTTCTGCCGACATGTTTTACTGAACCACAGCGGAAATTCAAACATACAGCAAGGTTCAACGGTGCAGCAAAAGGCCAAAACATAAGTCGTAGAAGTGAGCGCACCGTCTAGGCAGAGATAGAAGTGTGAGCATCGTTGGTGTGTAGAAACTCCCTGTTTCCTGCAGGAGCGAGCACTTTCTCTTTAAGACACAGGAAGTTCCCCTTTCAACTGGTTCCAGCATGCAGACAACGTTTAAAATGTCACAGCACTTCTGATCCGGAGATAAATGTGAGTATAGGCTGAAATGAGAATAAATGATAATATATGAATTTCCCCAACAAATATAATAATAATAAATTTTATTTATATAGCACTTTTCATAAAACTCAAAGCAGCTATACACATTAAAAAGAAAGTGTAAAAGAACAGTACAAAACAAGATGAAATGAATTTCAAATACAGAAAGTTAGGGAAATAAATTAAAAACATATACTCAGGAGTTTAGGTGGAGAAGGCAGTATGAAAAGATGGGTTTTGAATTCTGATTTGAAGGTGGCAGGGTCTGTCATGTTACAGATGTGTTGAGGGAGCGAGTTCCAGATGTGAGCGATGACAGAAAAGGCCCTGTCTCCCCAGGTTCGGTGCTTGGTCCTGGGAATAGTCAGAAGGTTGGCAGTAGCAGAACAGAGGGAAATTGGCAAATCAATGACTTTTTTTTTTTTTTTTTTGAGCAGAGTTTTGAAAAAGAAATTATATCAATTACATCAGCTTCATAATCCAAAAAGATAATAATAATAAACACAAAACTTGCCCAAAGGGAGTAGACTGAAGCAGAATGTTTATGGATGTCTACCCCACTTTGATTCCTAACAGATGAGTAAAATTTACAAATTGGAGCTCTAAAAACATGGTTTACAGCAACAGCGATTCTGTAGTGTTGGAAATACGACACAAATGTTGATGAAAGTTAGATGTGAAAGAATCACATATTTCCACTGAGACATAAATTCAGCTATTCAGAATTAAATATTGTTTCTTATGTTTTAAAAGTTGTACTTTCTAAGTTTTCATTTTAAAACATTTCAGACGAATTGCTTACAATAAACAATTGCACATCAAAATGGCCCCTATGTGTCTGTAAACAGAAAAGCCTAAATCTGCCACCGGCACAGATTTTCTTTGAATTGCCAAAACAGCTCTGGACGATCTGCATGGACTAAAAATGTCTGATGGTTTCTTTTTGTGTTCTGCAAATTCTACACTTTCTTTTCCAGTCAATGTCAAATGTCTGAAGATAGATATTAAATAGACTGAAGAAGTGGTTCACCTGTAGATTTGTTTCAGGTTTGAGAGTGCAACTGCACCAGATACACGGGAAGTTGAAGCAGGGTGTTCAAAATAAATACCAACTAAATAAATCATTAAACTAAATATTTTACAGGACACCAAAATAAAAACTACACAAACTAAAACTGGAGTATGACTAACGGCGTCAGCATGTTTTGGCATGCCGATGGTGGCAGAAATGAGCTTGTTAAGGCTCCTGCACCGGCTGCACGCAACTGACGCCACTCCTGCATGTCACAACTGAAATAGATGTGGTAAGCTGGGACATTAAAGCCTAAAATATGATTTTAAAATTGCTCATTGAAAGAAAAAAATGGTGCTATTGAGGTTACATGATAGGACTGCCACTATATATATAATAATATGCAACTATATTTTTGTTTCATTCAGACTCTAATAAGGCTGTTTAAGCTGTGTCATAGTTTTTTTTTATTACTGAAACTGATAGTTTCTCTTTTATCTATGCATAACATTCTGGCATGTTGAACGTGTTAGAGTTTATTTTTCTCTTCTCTTGCTTTTTTGACTCAACTGTGCTTTTGCATATTTTCACAACATGTCAATATATTGGGCCTTTTCATTGTGGAGACATCTTCATAGCCAGTTACCTCCAGATCAAACCATCTGTGGCTGCGAATGTGCACAGAAAAACACATCCATTTGTTGCAGAGTCAGAAGAAAAATATTTTCTATACATCTTTGATACTTTTTAAGAGTAGATTTGTAAGATTAAACCCTGTCAAAATTGGCCTTTAACCATTTAACTTTCACACTAAGAAAAAAGCAAGCGAGAAATGCTTCTTTACATTATCTCTTTTCTTATGAACAAGAAAAAGACGAATTAGTGTTTTTTAGCAAATAGTTGACATAAAAGTAAATAATTAAGTAGTGACAGTGAAATGGTCAAAATTTGAACCAGCAATGAGATAACAAACTCTTTCTTTTGGTATTACACACCCGAACCAATCGGTAGAGACGGTTCAGGCAGGTTTATTTGATCAAATCTCTACTAAGTTTCATGATAATTACGGAAAATTTTGCTCTACCAAGTGGTAGCGCAGGATGACAAAGGGTTAATCATTGTTCAACGTTTTTTGGATGCAAATGTGTGTGTTAAACTTAACAGTGCTGTAAAGCAATTACATATCGGCATTGACCAGATGAATAAACACATAAAAGCTTCATTTAACTGATTTTATCCTCCACCCGGATGAAGATGATGTTTTATGATCAAACTCTAAAATAAGAGATAGGGAAAGTTTTAGAGTGAGTCAACAGAGTGACCTCAATGTAATGACTTCTGAGATAATAGAAACAAACTGTTTATGGCTGTGCTTATCGTTCTACGGAAAGGTATCGTCAGGACAACATGACTGGTGATGTCAGCTCTGCATATAACAAGGAGGTTACTGGGTGTTATTTTCATGGGACAATAATTTCCTCTGACGCTGGTGGAGAGAAACTCCACAGTCAATATTTCCAGAAATGTTAGAATTTCCCTAAAATCTACACAAAACCATCCACTGGCCAAAACTGTTCATGTGAAATCATTTTAATGCGCTTTTGAAGTGGTTGATCAGGCTAGTGTTGGTTGTGCCTTAGATGTGTCCCAGGTCCATCACAGGGGCTTTATGGGCATTAATGAAACAAGCATCCACACTCACTTCCTGGGTCAATCTAGATTCACCAGTGAACCTGACATGCTTGTTTTTGGACTGTGGAAGGAAGCTGGAGTTGGGGAAAGTACACACATGCAATGGGAAACATGCAAACTCTGCCAAACTCCACACAGAGATGTCCTTCCTGAGAGGGGGGTTGACTTAAAATAATTAGATGCATTACAGCAGAAGTACTCCCTGCAATAACATACAGCTTGTTAATTGTGGTTCGAAATCAGATGCAAGTGATTCGAAATTCAGACCAAAATGAACATATCCCACAGCCAAAGAGTAGACTATGAAATTCATATCTAGTCAGAAAACACATTTTCTTCACAAAGATCTATTGTATCTAACAGATGGATGGATGGATGGATGGATGGATGGATGGATGGATGGATGGATGGATGGATGGATGGATGGATGGATGGATGGATGGATGGATGGATGGA
>JAVQJG010188286.1:0-19029 GCA_036024015.1 Craterocephalus amniculus | reverse complement strand
TTAGCAAATACGCACTAAAATGTCAAAATAATGACTGGGACATGTAGTTAAGACAACTAGACACCCGTTTAAACAGTTTATCAGCAAAAAAAAGTTGATTTAGGGGTTAGTTACACTTTAAGCATGCAATGTCTTTTTTGAAAATGTAATTCCATTGTTTAATCAATGTTGCCTTTCTTTATTTTAAAAAGTCTACCATAGCAATTTCAAAAGGAGTGTGACAAACAGTATATTTTGAAAAAATTAAAATAAAATAAATCTCTGTTGATGTTAAGCATACACTTTCTTCGAAGCCCAGTGCGGCCGTTTTCCCTGATTATTCCTTTTCGCCATTTCCTCGAGAAACGAGATCATTTAGGCGTTCTTTGGTGGGCTCAAAAGTTTGTGTTTACATCTTATTAATTGACAAAAAATAGACCCCATGGAAGTCGGGAGGGATATAAGTGCATTCTGTGAAAAAGTGATTGGTGAACAGCTGTTTTTGCTCGGGCATCTCATGAGGACGGCTCTTGCATCCTCACGCTCCACACTGTTAGCTGCGGTTGGACGGCAGTCTTAGGACATGGACTGGTTCTGTGTGCTTTTAGCACATTTTTAACTATTTATTTCTCTGTGTTTTGATTGAACTGCAACCTTTGGGAGCCTAATTAGACTGAAAGCAGCTGAAACAATTATCCTGCACCACCGGGTGGCTGGTCGCGCACGCGGAGCGCAACAGCAGAGCTGGAGAGGTGATGCGAGGGCCACGGGCTGCACTGACAGACTATGATGGTCTACCCTGAGGCCAAACGCAGAGTTCTGCAGTCATCCGGAGAGGAGGATGGCGAGCTGGATCGGATGCATGCCTAAAACACACTCGTGGCTGCGGCCACTCCAGGCCTGCAGTGACAGCAGTCCTGCGCAGTCGCCTCTGCTTCTGCAACCTGGTTTGAAAGGCTGTCACAGCATTCACAACTTTAAATGCTGCTGCTTTGATAATGATGGATTCACATCGCTTTATAGCTGAGCCACACTGAGCGTGTCTGCAGTGGGACCGCTGTGTGTGTGCGTGTATGCAGGTTTTAGCCAGAGGTTAAAAAACTACTGAGGTCCGTCTTTGGTCCACACATCTCAAGTCACCAACATCCATTTAAATGGAGGCAAGTAAGTTGTTATAGTTAAGTTATAGTAAGTTGTAAATAAACCACAGCGCATGGAGCAAGCGTGCACCAGCCTAGGCTGGGCTCGATGTGTTGGCGGATCAGGGTCTGTCACTGTTGGATGAGGAGCGGTCTGGGAGCGGTGTGAGTCCAGGAGGCCAAACATCCGCCAGCCAGAGAGGGAACCGCAGCTTCCTCAATCCTCCACATCCTCTGAGCACCTACGGCTTCACCTGCCAGTCTACACCTGCGTTGTGCTCCAGCAGAAACGCTGATCGCCCTCGTAAAAAAAAGCTGTGGTTCAGAGCCTCAGAGAGCCTGAAACATGCAGCTTCAGCATTTATCATATTTACTGTTTGTTGTTACGCTGAACTGCAAAGTATATGAATGAAATTAATAAAAAAATTAAATAAAGTGATGGATGGATAGATGGATGAAGAAGAAGTAGCTGGCATCATGGAGGTAAACAAAGTTTTTCATGCTGTTTTAACGTGCTACTTTGCATAGGCCAACAGGTTAGCTGTCCGGCCGTAATAAAAGAGTCCCCCGTTACGGTGTAGACTGCAGATACAATCATAATTTATTTTAAAATAAAAATGATGTCACTTCCTTCCTTGTCTGTAACAAATATTGCAAAGCAATAAATGGAAAACTTTTATTTCCTTCACGATGCCAGTTACTTCTTCTTCTCTGTCAGTCTACTTCTTCTTCTTCTGCATCCTTGTTGGGTAAACGTTGGGGCAGTGGGCGGGGTCAAACGTTTAACCCCGCCCCACATTGAGGCACGCCCGATCTGCGGGCTGCAGTCAGGGGCACTTGGAATCGGAAGCTAACTTCAGCCTCGTCTTCTTATTTAGAAATATTTTATATTTAGCCAAAAAAATCCAGTCTCAGGTGGACCACATTTCCAAATTCATACCCTGGCCTAACTGGGGATATTTTTGCAAGAAACTACACCGGAAAAGCATCTCAGCATGGTTTGGAGTTTGTTGTTTAAAAGTGGAGGGGAAAGGCACATGGAGGGCAAAAGAAGTGTTTAAAAACTATAAAATAAAGAACTGAACTGTGTTAAAGAATAAACTGGTTAAACAAAGAAACTGAAGTTCCCACAACACTTGTTTTTCCAGTGTAGTAAAGGATAGTAAAATATTGACCTTATAGAGAGATAAAAACATTTTGTCCTGTACCTGCCTTCCTGCAGCCTCCCCTCTGTATTTACTGCACTTCTCATCTGTGCCCTGCAGCTTGTCTTGCAGGCCCAGGATAGAGCAAACAGCAGGTCTGCTTCCTGCTTTTACCGGGCCCAGAACCGCCAGCCTCAGCACTGCAAAACACAAGAGAAAACATAGGCCTACTTCTTGTTGTTACTCTTTCTGGCTCAGCAAAGCGGCGCATCGCGGGAAGTCTACAGCGATCCAAAGTTTATTTTAATCGGCTTCCCGGGGTTGACATCCATGCACGCGAATACTCTCAACTAATGTTGTTAACATGCCGTTTATACCGATGGTGGCCATGTGCGCTGTCATGTATGTCGTCGCCTGGTGTCTTCAGAATAGCTTTACATTTTCCGAGAAGCGGCAGCGCCCTTTGCAGCTGCCGCTTCTTCTCAGCGCAAAACCGCAAACATACCAACAAAACCCGCAGAAAAATTCGCGCCTTCTGACTTCTCTCGTATTGTTTGTCACAACTTCAGCAACGCAACGTTAAATTAAGAAAGGACTAGCTCACCGGACTGTGGAGCAGATGCTGACATGTCTGCTGTAGTTCTGACCCAGAGATGAAGACACTTCCTGATTCCTGCAGACTGACTCAGCTTCTTCTGGATCCAGCTGCGCTCAGCACAGCCCCATCTGTTGTGTGGATGTGTTGATGGCACTGAGCTTCCCAAACACTAATACGTTTTTACTTCAGAAACATTTATTTTAAAAAAACACACAAAGATCCTTTGGAAAGATATTTTAATGTCCCATTTTTGTTCAGTTTTAAGCTGACATCAAACTGCTGTACTTCTTCCTGGACAGTTAAAATCTAAAAGCTGCATTCGCTGTAAAATATCAAAATGTATAAAACAAGTACATTAAACATGGTCAAAGTAAAACTAGTAATAAGGAGAAATGTTATCTTACACTGACGACGAGCAGATGAATGTTTCTGAATGCAATAAAAGAAATCCTGATGCACACATGTACAGTCACGGCTTAACACTTTCATTCAATACAGTACAGCACACTCATAAAACCGCTGTACAGTAACAGTAAAACCAAGCAGAGGTGCCGATGCGATAAAACATCCGGTAAATGTCCGATTAAAAATTGCAGCAATTAGAAAATTAAGACTTTTTTCTTTAAAAATACACTTTAAAAACATGTTCATTCTACAAATATGCAGATTTTCCGCGGTGCATTTTCAGCAGCGGCTTAAATAAGTCCAAGAGTCTCTGGAGGCGCATTTGTTTTCAAAAGGTTCCTGTTTTCCTCATAATCCTGGCATGATGTAGGCAATGTTATCCAACGTGTTTGACTGGTGGAAAAAGAAAAAGCATGTCTTGAATATTTGTACACAATCAGCATGTTGGCATTACTGTGAATATTATACTAAACAGGGATGAATGTTAAGGTTGTACCAGGACGTTTCGGGGACATCCGTTTAGTTGTGGTATCTGCGCCGTGAGGCAGGTCAGTGGGCCCAGCGCACACAAGATGGAGTCCAGAAGGACAGACAAGCTCCCCGACACGGCCACCATTCCCTGAAACAAGGAAGCATCTGATCACGTCTGTTTCAACACAGTAACGGAAAATAAAACATGGTTTTATTTTGTATTTACAAAGGCCATGTGTTTCTCTCTGATAAGATGATCAGATAAATGTGACATTTGCAGTTAAAGCTGTCTTTGAACTAAATTATTCAAGCCTAATCAAACTTTTCTTATTAATATATTATACTTCATGGCAGATTTGTTATATTTTTATTGTAATTTTGTTTATAGTTTGACTAAATTTTACTTTTATCCTATGGTGTGAGAAACCTTTTGTAAACATTTTGTCCTTGTGAATTAAGTTCATTAAGTTCATAGATAAGGTATAGTTCTGGGACAATATACAAACCCTTAGACCATCTTCAACATACACAACTTACAAAATGCCAGGGATATTTGTGTTTTTACATGAAGGTCGAATTAACCTAAAACTTACAATAACCTTTACAAATGAACTTATTTTAACTTTCTCTCAACTTTTGAACGCAACTTCTCAGTGTTTAAGCACTTATTGTAACACATGTTAATTAAATTACCATCAGATAATTCTACTTAAATGTCCTATGTTCATGATATAATAAGTATTGGATGATCACTTTCTACCGTTATATATAATTTTCTCTGACTGTAACATTGTTAAGTTTCCTTAAAACAGATACTTATAATGTTATATCAGCTGAGTCACTGAGGATGATTTGCAGTGAAAATAGATGGACAAAGTTCAGAAAGTGAAGCTGTAGCTGACGTTGAAGTTGAACATGATGAAAAGAAAGGGGTTGGAGGTGGACTAAAAAAAAACTTTGCCCCTTTCCACATTCTCAGATAAAACAGAAGCTATGATCAAGACATTGTGGAAAGAAAAATGTGTGTTTGTACAATTCTCATGACAATGGGATCGGCAGTTCTGAGGATCTAACTCAGTGACTGTTTTAATTTGCGGAAAAGTCATGCCTGGAAAAAAATCCAGTAAAATCCAGTGAAAACAGTATGATTTGAAAAAAACACCATGATATAAAATTTTGATCATACATATGATTTTTATCAAATCATATGTGTCACAAATTTGTCAATAAAGAACAGTAAGTATCTTCACCATCTAAGCATCACGGTCGTCCAGAATGTAAAGTGGGATTTTTACTCTCTTGTGAAGTATCCATGGCATCGCTCTTAGCATCCTGGGACTGAACGATTCCTGGTGATTTTTTGATGCAAACAAACAGACGTGCAGTCGTCCAAAAAACTACCAACCCGGGAACTACACATAACAGAACAGACTAAAAGTTTGCTTCAACCAGAAGAGGAAGAGGCCTCCTAAGAGGGTAAATATTATAAGCAGATCTCCCATTGCTCTGAAGGCCATGCTGAAACTAAATGCTTGCCATCCTTTTCAGCTCTAGGTTTAACAACCTTTTGTTTCTTCACCATGGCAGGAAGCAAAAGAAAACCAGGAAAAACCAAACTTTCACGTATCTAAAACTTCCAGCGCCACCTCCATGTGGACACGGACAGTGCACGCTGAGACACCGCCGCGGCAATGTCAGGGTTTACGCTGATCTGGATCCACAGAAAAACTGGATTTTTATCGTAGAATTGGATCGTCGATTTCATTACATCCATCGTCACATCCTTCATATTTATAAAACAAATGCAGAAACTCACTTCGGTTTCTTGTAGTCGATGGCCAATCAGAGAGAGGGACTCTCCGAGCAGCTGCAGGTGAGCCGCCGCATCGATGGGGTCAACATCTGGCACTCGAGCCGGAGACAGGGACACGGTGCCAGGCGTTCTGGTTGGAGACACCATCCCAGGCGCTGCTCCAACGACTTCGATCACAAAAAGACAACGAGAGCAACAAGATCAAACCATGAAGGGAAAAAAATTAAAAATGAACTATGAACGAGCTGAAAGCCTGGCAGATACGGCTCCATATACCTTTGCTTTTGCTCTCAGTGGGGGTTTTGTGTTTGACTGTGGTGGCCTCGGCTTTGTTCTGCTTGTGCTGGAGATACTGAGCTTTCTGCCTCCAAACCTTGAGAGGAAATCAAAAACACAAAATTCAGTCCAGAAACACAACTCCAGGCGTATCAGATGCATTTCGCTCATTTGGATGAAGCAAAAATTACCAGTTTGTCCTTCTCAGGCATAGATTTCCACACTTCTGCCAACTTCTTGCTCAGCTCACCAAAATCTTACGATGGCACAAACATTAAAATTTTAAGTTATTTTTAAAAGAATAATGGAAATTCGATAAAAAATGCAACTGAACTCACCAAGTCCTGGCTGCTCAGCATTGATGTTGACCCTGTACTCTTTACAAAACACTTGATATGCTGTTGTGTTCTTCTTCTTAGGCTAGACAGAGACAAAAACAATGAATCTATTGGAAAGAAATAATTATTTTAAGCTGGCAAAACAAGGACGGCTGGGCAGGGCCTTACCTTATCTTTATCCTTCTCATGCTTTTCTCTGTCTTTCTCCTCTTTCTTCTTCTTCTTCTCCGTTATGCCATCGCTGCCTTGGTGGTGTGGGGGGATGGGCTTGCTCATTGCATACATTGGGCCAACGGTGCTGTGGGTGACCGTGGGATGGGAGTGACCGAGGCTTCTCAATGAGTCTGGTGAAAATCAGAAATGATAAAACTGAACAATGGCCAAACAACTATTACAGATAGAAGAACTGTATAGAAACAGAAGTGTAACAGTAAATTTAATAGACAGATACAAAAAAAAACATCTGAAATATGAACTGAAGAGTTAAAAGTGAAGTTTTATGAGGTATTTATTAGTTGCCCATTTTACGTGTCACACTACACGCTAAGTTCACTGAGTCAACCTCCCGTCTTTGCTGATACCGCAACACTAGAGTAATTTGCAAAAGGACACACTGATAATATTGTGAATGGGCCGAGCCGACTTAGAGAAGGCTCTTTGTTGTAGCAGAACTGGCAGGTGGAAGCGGACGGAGATGCACAGATAATACAATCTAAGAGCAAAATGGATACTGCAGTGGTGCAAGTTGACCCATTTATTATACTCAGAAAGGCTTTAAAGACAATTAAACTTGTACCATTAGATTTTACAGGAACATGTCAATCAGTGTAATATAATCCTAAACTATATAACTGCATCATTCATCACACTTTTCTGAGCCTCTGAAACAGTTTCATATGTTCTGATTTCTTCAAGGTTTTAATACTTAAGAAGCTTTAGTGCATTCATAATGGAGCAGTGAGCCATTCGGCTCTCTGATAGTTTAACTACATGAACTATTGATGCAAGTTACTACAACAATATTGATAGTAATACTACAGGATTATAATTATTTGCACTTCACTTGCCGTTAATCAGCATCATCAGCGTCTCTCTCATAGTCTTTGCTTTATACTTGTGCTCTCTCTGCAAACTGTTTCTTTTTTTGTTTGTTATCAGATCTACATGCCATAAATACAGACGGAAATAGCACACATCATCACTACACATTAACCAGCAATCAGTGACCCTGCAAAAGGTGAATTATCTGTTTCACACTGATTCATATCTTGAGTAAAAATAAATCCCTGCAGGAAGATGCCTTGATTCCAGTTTGTGATGCTGGAGCTGAAGGAAACTTCCCAGTTTTCACTGGTGTCCCTGTTCTGTTCATATACAGCAGATGTGCAGCAACAACAATTTTCTTAATCTGTCTTACTTAAAATAACAGTTTATATATTAATTGATGAATCTCTTTGGCCTTTTTAGTGAGTCTCTGGAAATAAAAAATGTTGGTACTTAGGCTTAGGATGCAGCTTTTGACAGATTTACACTCCTTCATGATTAAATAAGTAATAAAAATGCATTAGCTCTCATGTTAGTATCTGTATGTGTGTTTAACTATGTTTAACACTGAGAAATGCAAATGCAAAATAATAGGTGGATGAATGCTGTGAACAATGATATTCAAACATTTTTCATTTTATTAGGAAACTCACCTCCAAATCCCTTGCTGTGCTTCTTGTCTTTTCCACTTTTATCCTTGTCTCTGTCTTTTTCTTTGTCCTTTTTCTTCTTACTTTTCTTGCTCTTCTTCTTCTTTTTTGACAAGTGTGTATACGAATCATCTATAACCAGTTCTCCAGCCTCCAGTTCTCCCCCGGATGAAGAGCTATCACCCCCCATGCCACCTCCATAATGACCTTGATGAGAGAGAAATTAACCCCAGTTAAGAAAAATAAAGAAATGAATTTCAATGTATCTATCATAATATATTATAATCTGTTGTACTCAACACTAACGATGATATAAGCAGCTTGTACTTTAAATACAGTTTCTTGAATAAGTAATTATGTTCATACCATTTGAAGTAAAAATAAAAATCTGGTAACTGTGGCAAGCATCTATATTCAGCCCCTCTAAGTCCATACTTTATAAAAAACACCTTTCAGTGCGACTGCAGCTACATTCTTCTTTGCAAAATAGCTCAAACTCAGTCAGATTGGACAGATTGCTTCTGTGTAACAGATTTCAAGGCCAGCCACAGATACTCAGTTGGGATTAGGTCTGGACTTTGACTGGGCCAGAAAAACACATGGATATGATTTGATGTAAACCCTCCCACTGTAGCTCTGGCTGTGTGTACAGGGTCGTTGCTGGAAGATGAAGCTCCACTTTAGTCTCAGTCTGCTGCAGGCTCTAACAGTTTTACACCCAGAATTGCTCTGTATTCGGCTCCATCCATCTTCACATTAATTCTAACCATCTTACCTGTCCCTGCTGAAGAAAAGCAGCCCCATAAGATGCTGCTGCTACTAACATGTTTCATGGTGGGGTCGGTGTGTTCAGGGTGATGTGCAGTTTATTTCACACCACAAACATTCACTTTGGTTACTTTATTCCACATTTGTTGTGTCCACTTCATGGATATGACTAAAGAAGTACACAACTAAAAACTGTGCTGTCCTGTGTTCAGACTCTGCAGCTCTTGCAGAGTTGCCATGAATCTCTTGGCTGCTTCTCTGACTGCTCTCCTTGCCCAGCCTGTCAGTTTATGTGGACGACTATGTTTTGGTAGGTGTGCAGTTGTGCTATACCCTTTCTATTTTCAGATGACAGACTGAACTTTGCTGTGTGAGATATACTTAAGCTTGGGATATTTTTTCTATAACCTAATCCTGCCTTAAATATCTCAAAAACTTTATTGGTGTGTTCCTTGGACTCCATGATGCTTCCTAGCAAACATGTGAAGCTGAAGCTCTTACAGAACAGCTATATTTACACTGAAAATAAATGACACTATTCACCAGACAACTAACCTATCATGTGCAATTGGTTGAACTTAATTTTATGAAGGGATATCAGAGCACAGAAGGCTACAAATGGACCCCACGGCTCAGAGTTGTTATGTGTAAAATTCTCCGTTATAAAAGCGTTATCTTACCTTCCACCTCCACCTCCTTCCCCACTACAGGCAGCGGGTCTCTGCTCTGCTGCAGCTT
Organism: Craterocephalus amniculus; assembly: GCA_036024015.1. NCBI lineage: Eukaryota > Metazoa > Chordata > Actinopteri > Atheriniformes > Atherinidae > Craterocephalus > Craterocephalus amniculus. The sequence goes on along the minus strand of JAVQJG010188286.1, from coordinate 9,665 downwards.
CTTCTTAGGCGGCTTTGACGACTGCGTCCTGTCTCTATCTTTTTCCTTCTTCATGCTACTTTTTGAGGAGTGTATCGCGTACGGGAAGCTCTCTGGTTCCTCTTTCTCTGGCGACATAATGAGCTTCATTTTCAGCCCGTCTGCCTCACGTAAAGTCAAGGGCTCCTCTTTGGCAGCGCCGCCGTGGAAAAGAGACGACTTTGAGGAGGAGGACAAGTGCTTCTTGGAGGAAGAGGACGATGAAGACACGGGGCGTGAATGTGAGAAGGAGTGACTTGATTTGCTTCCACCACCACTGTCACGTTTGCGGTCCTTGGAAGAGTGCGATGAAAAAGAGGGATAGGAGGGCTTCTTGTGCAAGTGGGGGCTGGGGTCTGAACCCGTGGCCAGGGGAGAGGTGATGGCCTGTAGGAGGCCCATTGCTGTATCCGTCGGGTGTGACGATGAGGGAGAGGAGAGAGGGGGCGAGCGGTCTGCAGATTTGTGCTTTTTCTTATGAGGTGGTGGACCTGAACCATCATGATCTGAAAAATACAAAATGTTATAAAAAATTATTGTTACTCCTCAGGAATTCAGACCAATTAAAATGTATTCTCATTCATTTATAACTTTTCAGTCTCTTACCTCTATAATAATAATCATCACTATGCTTCTTCTTCTTTTTGTGTGGATCCCCACCCAGTATGAAGAGCTCTGAGTCCTTATTTGGATCAACACATCACAACTGTATTTATAACACTGTAACACTGTGTTCAACATCAGTACCATGTCTGAAGTTGCAAAGAACATATTTCTCACCTTCGGGCGTTTCTTGGACGTCTTCCGTACTTCAGCAGCAATCTCCTCCTCCTCTCGCAACAAGTCCTTGTATGACCTCCTCTTCTCTCTCTGGCTACGACCAGCCACAAGGCCCCGGTCCCCCTCCATCCCTACATCTAAATTACATGAATGAAATCAATGTTAGGAGTCCTTCAATACCAAGAAAAACTTTATTTTCATTAAGATGTGCTGTATTCATAATTTATATTGGTTTTATTGCATGTGCATTTACAGTTATTACATTTGAATACGGCAGAATACTGTTGCTGTTTTAATCAGTGATCATCAATGTATTTTAAACTGTATGAAAACATTTTTTTTCTCATTTACCCTTTATCTCCTCATATGCCATGATTTCTCCAATGTTGAGACGTATACTTAAAGAGGGATGTCATGGACAACACTGAAGGCTGGATATTGGCCTGTTAAGCAAATACAAAGAGAACCATTAAATGCAGGATTTCAAACAAACTACAGCAATACTGAACAAAAGGTTTAAAACAGAAATACTTAATAGGAAATTGGTAAAGAAAAAAGACATTGCTGTCATTTTTGGAAGAAAACAGGTGATGGGTTGCCTCGGGTGTGCACTACTGAGGGTCTAAGTTACCTGAATGAACTCAAAAAGCGGACAAGTCCTTCCACTTGTGCATAAAATTATATTTGCGCTATAAATTCAGTAATGGTTAATAGGGTCGCATACAAACCAGTACAAAAATATTACTAAACGAATTCCCGCCTACTTTTGTAAAGATACACAAACACACCCCCTATTTTCCACTTTGACACCCATGGCTATCCAGCATCTCCACGGCTTTCGTGGAGCTCACCGCTTCGGGGGGTACGCTAACCGGTGAGGATGGCTGAGGAAAGACCGAGGCTTTCACAGAAAGCTAGGCCGGAGTCGCCGCCAGTGGACAAAATACTGCAGCCATTATGCATTTAATAATGTTCATATTTTTCTGCTCCTCTGGACTGACAACATATTATGCATACAATAGCCCGAGGGTGAGAAATGATGCGCTTATGAAATTTTACTACCTCAATGGGATCTCCAATTTACGCGGGTCCGGTCGCCATCTTTGTTATCGGCAAGACAATACGTGCCGGGAGAAGGGCGGGGCTTTGCCTACGCAGCCAATCAGCGTGGAGGAAAAGTGGCCATTACCAAGATATTCTTTCAATTACAAAAGAGCTTTCTTTTAATGTACTGATATCAAAATGCACAAATATAAATAAACAAGGATAACGTCTCATTAATATAACCAAAGATACTGATTTATTGTTTTAGCCCATTTCAAACATCATTTTTCAATACATTACAGTTCACATAGAAACATGATAAGCAGTACAAAAAGAAGGCAACAATACAAATATGTTCCTGATCAGAAAATAAAAAATGCCTCATAAAGAATGATTAATCATTTTGTGTCATAGTTACCACAGAATTTATCAATTAAACATCAGGCAAAAGGAATGTATACACAGACACACACTTTGACTCAAACACACACAATGAGCTGCAGTCCCACTCTATGTATGGGTCATCATTTGCTCTAGCAGCTCTGTGTTCTTGATGAGTTTTACCCTCAAGAGTCTTTTTTTTTTCTTGAAAGCTGACACTCTTTTATCCCATGAGCTTCAAGCAGTAGTGGGCTTTTAACATATCATGGTCTGTTCATTTTAAACAAAGATACCAACAACTTTGTTAGGAAATAAAGTGTCCAACTTTCCAATACAGAAGTATTTTAAACAGAGTTTGGAACAGAAAATCCCAACATGATGGTTGCGCTTTTGCCTATATGGCTGAGGCCAGAGAAGTGAGGCTTGGCCTGCTTGATAAAGAACAAGGATTCACTCCTACGTTTAACAATCTTCTACCTGTCATTCAAATTCTGTTTCTGCAGACTGAGGGATGTAAAACTGGCTAGTAAATCTGTTACTTCATCCACCTGTAAGAAAAAAAGAAAATACATCCAAATGAGATTAAATAAACTCTTTGTGAATCAACAGCAGATGCAAATGCAAAACAAATGCATTAACAATCAAATGACAGGAGAATACATAAATATTCTCACCTGCTCTCTGGTACGCGTGTGCTGAAGCTGCGTTGAAATGTGCTCCAGCCTCTCTCTGGCTTCACTCTGGCCCATTAAATTCAGGTATTCTCTGAGCATCTGAATAATCTATATGAAAACAAAAGAGAACGTGAACACAGTCAGAATAAACAATATCTGTAGCAAAGTCTTGATTTAAGACGGCAGATGAGTTATGGTCCTCTGTACCTGAGTGACCTCCCCTCTTAGGGTCTCTAAGCTGCGTGAATCTCCCTCTTGTAAAATATTGAGCTTGGAGCGTGCTAAATGCAGTGGGGTCCTTCCCGCTCGGTCGATGGCGTCCACACGGGCTCCTTTATGGAATTTAAGGGGGAAAAAAAAAAAGAGTCTATTTAGTCTTAAGCTGCACTGTATGTCACAGCACAATGTTTACTAATATGCTTTGCTCATGTTGATTGAATGGGTACTCATTATTTTCTATTAGAACGCTACAGTGTAAATTTATGGCATCTTTTCAGTACTGGTTGCTTATAATTAACACTGAAAATACTTAAAAAATTGGCAGTTTGTGTAACTCAAAATTAAAATTTACAGTTACATATATATAAGGAATGATGGCAAACTAGGTTTATTTATTTATTTAAGGATATTCACATCCAAACTGCAGAAAAGATTTAGGAGTTACAGCTATTTGTTTTTAAAACTCACTTTTTCACTGATTTAAGGGAAAGCCATATTTACATGGGGATGGATGTCAGTATATTTCACTAACAGCTTAAGTCTGTACTTCCACTTCACAATCATCATCTATAGAACTCTGGGTAAAATGGGTAATTTTGAAAATATCTCTGGACCAAACTATAAGTAAACATCCGTGTGAAGTGCGCATTTTGACAGGAGATTGTGTGTTGCAAGTTTGATGTACATAGAAGCAAATACAACCCACAGTGTGTAGTGATCAAGCACTTATTAAAAATCCAAAAGCATGGTGTGGAAAGTAGCTTATATAACCATCTTTAGCCGCAATAGTTTGATCACATCCTAGACGATGATTTCCAAATGTTGCTTCGGTTCATTTGAATCGGCAGGAATTTATTTAATCACAATTCACCCAAGGTCCCACCGCAGCTTTTCTGTCAGGTTAAAGTCTGTACTTTGACTGGATCACGTCAACATCATGATTCTATTCTGGTCATTCTGTTGTAGATTTGCTACTAACTTCCACTTTGATAACCCGGGTTCAGTCAAGATTTAGCTGTCAGACAGAAAGGACTCCAATTTTACTCCAGAGGAGTTTATGGTCTGCTCAATGACCTCAAGTTGTTCTGGTCTTGTGACTGCAGTACAAGACTGAATAAATTCTCAATGTTTGGTTTGAAAACTATCAAATATTTTATAATTATGAAGGAGGATAAATGTTTTTTGGAGGATTATGTTTATAACTGTGACAAAGTGTTCATATGTCCAAAATCAGCCTCTCTCATGAGATCATGCCAAGTTCGCATTTCTTCATTCACCTTTGGATTAGTCACCTGGTATTTAACAGCTAATGCCCTTTTACATTAGTGGCCATCACTATGGCCTCTGCCACGTTCAACAAACGCTGAATATTTTGAAAACAGGAGGTGATGTCATCATGCACGTATTTATTCCAAAATAAATTGGACTTAAAACAAATTTGCCTTGTTGGTTGTTGTTCATAGGATATTTTATTTACCAAACTTTAAATCATCTGTGATGGCAAAACGTGAGAATTATTTTTTAACAAAAGGTTTACTGTCTACTTCACAAGACTGTTTCGTTCCAAACTGTCCTTTGACCTTTACAGTTCAAGCTTTTGCTCCTGTTTATCTAAAAGGGTACACAAAGAAACAAACTTTTTGCAATTTGAACTCACCTCCTCGCAACAGTGTGGTGATCACAGGGACGTGGTTGGTACAGGCCGCTGCAGGAACACAGGAAGAAATGATAAAATTAAAAGACTAAATACAAAATCTATAAAAATAAAAAATAAAAAAAAAGGTTTAATATTTTTGCTCTTCTCATTTTCAAATCACATCTTATTTACTACAATGTGATTTGGTTTTCTTACCCAGATGAAGAGGAGTATTCCCCAGACTGTCTCGCTGGTTGGGATCAGCACCGTAGCTCAGCAGCAACTGCACTATAATTTAAAATAGACTTATTAGAGTAATGTCTGGTAAATGCAATTTGCAGTAATGGGAAACACTGATTAAAAGCACTGTCAAACCTTTGCATCATGCAAACCAACATGCAAGACACTTTTAAAGCACTTTGCAGTGCGGCGTATTTATCTGATGACAGATATCACTTTGGCCCTCCTCAAACATGAGGTTCATGAAGATAAGCCATCTTTTTAAGCTCCTTCCATCCACTGCATGTTTTACGTAACCACTTGATGCATGGTCGCTAATATCCATTTTTATAGTGGCATCATGTGAAAACACTCCCAACTCTGCAACATTACTAAATTATGCTTTATATATTGAGGCTCTCCATCACTTTCACAGGTCTGTGTGGATAAAATGTAAGGAACATGAATGCAAGTGACGAATGTCTGAATGCTGTAGGTCATGACTGAAAATTAAACTTTTGCAGGATGTTTATTCAGACAAGAAGAAAAAGAAATAAATTAACAGTTATAATATTACTGTTAAAATAGACTGCTGCAATAATCTGTTACCAACCTACCAATGCCATCGTTGCCATTGCAGGAAGAGAAATGAAGAGCTGTCCTTCCTTTGTCATCTGCTGCACAGGGGTCTATGTCATCTTGTAGGAGCTTTCGCACTGTTAAAAAAAATTAAATAATTACTTGAATAATTCATTACACTGCCTGCAAGGTATTTCATAACATCGCCAAACTGTTCATACCTGTGTCAATGTCGTTGCTGTTGGCTGCTTCCCTCAGTCTTTTAGCAGCTAAGGAGATAAGATATGCAAATCCATGATGTAATATAGAGGACTTCATCAACAGGACAGAACAAAGAGAGCCAACACTCGCAGGAACACATTATGCCGACGAGTGGTTAACAAGCAAATAACATAACATATTCATCAAATTCATTCATCCAGTAAATTAGCCTTTTATTATCATTTACTGATTTACACAGTGACACAGTTTATTCAGCATTTATTATCTGTACCATTTAATTTTATCCAAGTAACAATTATATAAAGGAAGCAAAGTAAGGACATTTTTATTTGGTTGATTATTTCCGCCAATTAGAGTTGTATTATAACTCACTGGAAACTCTCATTAGCAAACTTTACAATCTGTAAACATGACTTATTGATCGTGTTTTTGTGCAATATAGGTAAAAATGTGGGTAGCGCCACCAAAAATGTGCTATAATACCCTGCTGCATTCAGCCTTGCTTAAAGTTTCTTGGTGGGTTGGATGATTGCACCCTGACCTTCCAACATCCACAATTGCTGAAGGTCAGCCGGTGTGGTTGTGTTGACCACAAACACAAACCGCATGCCAAAGCTGATCCCACAAGTTTTCATCAGGTTGATTTCTGGACATCCAGTAGCTCATTCCATCCTCAATTCCCAAACTCTGGAGGTACCCTGTAACGATCCGGCTCTGTGGGAACAGGGTTATCATCCTGGGGGGAATGGTTTGGAGCCCAAATTCTGGAGATATGAGATAACACTTGCTCCAGAATCTCATTCCAATAAATCTGTTTGCCAATAAGATGGCAACCACTGATCTGTTACTATCACACATCTGGCAACTACAAGACTGAATACCAACAGGAGAGAAATGTCAAGTCCACACTCAAAACCTTTGTTCAAATCTCAAATCTGCATATAACATATAACCCCGCTCCTTATGTCCCCACTGTTCTTAACCTGTTGTTATTATTTATTTTAGCATTTTAGTGCATCTTTCTTGTTTTCTAATTTAGCCTTTGTATTGTACCTATGGTTTTATTGTTCGTACTGTAAAGTGTCCTTGGGTGTCATGAAAGGCGCTATCAAGTAAAATGTATTATTATCATCATCATTATTATTATTATTATTATTATTGCGGGGGATTTTAGGAATATTTTCTGGTGGCACTACCCACACATTTAGGTGTGTTGCTCATTCCACAGGAGAACAATTCTTACAACTAAAGAAAACTAATCAGGCTTTTTAAGAAACCCATTGGTATGATAAAAGGACAGAAAATAATGGACCAAACAAACACATTTCCTTATCTCACATATGATCACAAATGGAACATTTAGCCAACAATTGCACTATGTAAGGCAAGCAAAAACATTAACTCTCATTTGAAGCACTTCACCCCGTTTATGAGTGAAATGATTTCTCCCTTACCATAAATATCTTTACCGATAGGACCCAGGTTCCGCAGGGCTCGGTGGTGTCTCCTGGCCCTGCTTCCCGTCATCTTCCCCAGCTTGCTCGTTACACTCTCCGGGCCAAGCTCTTCCCGTCCGGGCTCCCACAACAAGTGCAAGTACCTCAGTTCTTTGTCGTCTCTCTGTCCGACTCGACCCAACAACACCTTCCCTTCACCTATCCCACTTATCCCAAACCCGACAGGAGTGGTGCCCGCATCCTGGATCATCTCCACCTGACACCGCTTCTCTCCGTGCACCGCTGCCTCCCGGGTCGCACCTTCTAGGCCGTTCTCCAGCATGTACTCCCCCTCGGAGCTGGGTCGCTCATTATCCGAGGGGACGGCAGCGCTCCACCCGTCCATATTTTAACGTGACATAGGGACGCCGTTTTTACATAACACTACACTCACAACTCCTGCCAAAAACTAGAAGGAAATACAGCCCTTAGCTAAATACAGAGTCGACTTTGAGTATCGTCATTATCGCTAAAGGCCATTATGCTGAGCGTCGACGAATAGACTCTCCTTGCATTCCTTCAATCATTTTTAATAATTTGCAGTACCTAAAACTGTAAACCTATGCCTTCACTACACCAAAATGTCCCCTACTTCATATTTACCATTTCACCGTGTGAAAAAGTAGTAAAAGACGCGGCCATTGTACTATCAACAGACCAGTGCGCAGTATGCACCAATCAGACATCGTATTATTCATTTGCGATGGTCCAATGGAATCCATGCAACGTAGCAACCAATCAGACTGTTCCTAGGATGGTCCAATCAGAAAGCTCTGGCGTGCAGCCCTTCAAACTATTTTAACATTCATTTTGAAATAAAAAGACAAATATTCAGTCCTCTTTTTCACATTATGTTTAATCTTTTAAACAATGTAAAAATAATAATATTTAATAATTTGACACTAACCTCCACCTACATAGCTTTTTATTATATGAAAATAACAGAGTAGTGAATATAAATATTTGTAAAGGAATAAAGGACAAGTAGGAGTTCTCGAAGGACAAAGTGCTTGTTCAGGAATAAACTGTGGTTCTCAACCTCCAGGTTTCCCATGGAGTCTCATGACAAACTTAAGGGTTTTGTGAAGGAAATGCTAAACATCTGACCTCTTCTTTTAAAAATAGACTTTCTACTCTAATAATTGAGTAGATAAATATTTTTCGTACCACTAAACCTTATCTGAACTACAAGAAAACAAGTCTTTGGTTTAAATAAATATGTTGCAGACATATCTACATTTATTTGGTGATGTGAAAAAAAAATCCTATTTAGTTTTTTAAAAGAATAATAAGCGAAAATAGTTTGGAAACAATCGATTCTCAAGGTAGTACGATTGCGACATGGATGACGGAGGTAGCAATAGACAGACTTAACAGCATTCACAAAGTTTTAACAGTTATGACAATCAGAGGTCCAGTTTCAGTCCTGATGACATGGATGCTCCAGCTGGTGCCAGGTATTTGGGGAATGCTGGGTCAGCTTCAGATGAGCTAGCATCATCTTTTTCAGCTAGCGTCACTCCAGCTTCATGAACTTGCTGCAGCAACCGACTGCTGCGAGGGACGCCCTGATGGTCCATGTATCCCTGCTGGCAGGAAAGCGGCAGCTTACGGTGGGTGAGGGCTGACTGGAAACATGACTCTGAAAGACAAAAGGAAGACAAAGATGAATCAAACCACTCACAATGATGAAATGTGAGGTAACACAACACCTGCAATAATCTCAGGAACTGAGGGGGTGGGTCAAAGGTGAAAACTGAGCATTTCCAAGTTGTTAAAGTGCAGCAATATGTCCTGTGAACCAGTGTGGAGGTAAATTAGAAACCTGTTAGATAGTAAAAGGATCAATACACAGGCCTCAAAGGGATATATTATGAAAAAATTAAAATTCTGCTTGACAGACTCTGCTTGGGTGTCTGAAATCACTATTAACTAAGCAACATTAAAAAAAACCTTTAGGGCCTGTTATTTGAAAAAATTGTAAGCTGTTAAGATCTGCAATGGATTTCCTTCATATTCCAATCTACAAATTTTTAATTTAACCTAAATTCAGATGATGCTGCATTCATTCAATTCGGTTCTACAGGGACAGCAATCCAGCAGGGTTTCAATGTATTCCTGCTTCAACACACCTCCATCAAATAAGATGGATTAATGTTTCAAACTCTGAACATTAGCTGTGTTAGAAATCGTCCACTCGTTCACTCACTCCCTATTCCCTACATAGTGTATGAAAGATAGTGCACTATGTAGTGCATCCCTGATGTAGTGCATCCCTGATGTAGTGCACTATGTAGTGCACTACATCAGGGATGATGAACGGAGAATTCGGACACTACACCGGAATTTTCTGAACACGTCTACGTCAGCAGATGCGCCAGATACTCCTGTGACAAA
>JAVQJG010188254.1:0-10357 GCA_036024015.1 Craterocephalus amniculus | reverse complement strand
AGCACTAGTAACCGTCTGAAACCGCCTCTTTTCCTCTTTGCTTCCGCCCTCCTATATCCCACGTGCCCTGCGTCACGTCTCAGTCGCGGACAATAAACAAACAATCGAAACCAATAACGACTCACCTGATGTCACTGAAACCTGTCTCGAGTGAAATCAATGCTTGTTCCATGTAATTCCTTTGGGATTAACATTTCAGAGCATGGCTAAAGAAGCTGCCATGTTTCTTCTTCACTGACCATCTCTTGCCCAGGAAAACACAATTATGTGTGTATAAAATACTTAACAGTTCTTTTTGAGGATATCTGCCCTCACACTGATAGTTTCAGCCAGCAAAGCAAAAAAAAACTACAAGTTGTTCCTGAATTAAGAAAAAGGTTCTGATTTCTTGCCATTGACCAATCAGCACTAATCCAGTTTAAGCAACTTCAACTCTGGAGTAAACTCTGAACTCCAACCGGACTCACTGAAGCTGAATGATAGTGCCATCACTGGACTTTTAATGCATTTTGTTTTCATTTTCAGTGTAGAAATCCTCATTATTCTGTAGATTAGATCAGTTTTCTGGACGACTGCTGACTCTAAAGAATGCAGGAGGTCATACAAGTTATCAGGAAAGAAATGGGAAACTATAGGGCAGTGAGTGAGAGATTTAAGTGTACTAAGGTTCTGTGACGTAAAGCGTTTGGCTTTCTTCTCAGTATTTCATGTCATATTTTCCACAGCGTCCCCCTCAGGGAAAACTCTCTGAGATATCCCCTGCAAAGTTTACTTCTCATTATGTGGTCGATTTCCCATCACCGCTGCATCTGATGGATGGGATCCGCAGGACTCAGAGCCAAGTGCAACAGGTCCATAAATAAGATCTTGCTTACTCCGTTCTGTCTCCAGCTCCATGAAGCTCAGTGGGTCAGGCTGATACGCTGCAGCTATCTGAGCCGGGATACTGTAACCTCGACACATACCTCTAGTTTATTTTCTCTGAAATGGAAAAGGAAAGTCTGAACTCTTTCAGATTTTGCTCTCTTTGGGTAAATGTCTGCTCACAATGACCTGATGGCAGACTGCAGCAGGAGCAACAATCTGCATATTCACTCGTTTACTCACGCTGACTTATTTACCTTAAAAAGTCGAAGCGGAGTGTAATTGTTTAAACGTTGCAGTTCTGCTGAGGATAGTTGATAATTGGGTTCAGTAATAATTTTAAACTTTACTTTATTTCTACTTATGTTCCCTGTTGAATTTCCCCAACATTTCTTGTTTTCAGTCATTTATGCAGGAACATTATTCTTGGAGTTTGTGTGCTGTGAAGATTTATCTTAACCACTGGACAACACATCTTTTACCTAAGTAGAAATTTTGGTTATCTATCTAGAGTATTTACTTTCCTACTTACATTTTCACACATTATCTTTACTTTCTACTCCTCCCTCATATCTTCTCTAGGCTTGATTTATTCCAGCATCAATAAAAAACACACAGACATAAAAAAACCTATCCTCATAAATCGAGCCATTGTGGGTGAATTTAATCATGGTTGGATGAGAAGTATACACAACTCTGACACCTCACTGGTTTGTACGTGATCCATTGCACCTGCACATAACAGAAATGACATCACAGTCCAGCCGGGACACAGCAGACAGATGTAGCCTTTACAAAGATGTATGAGGCAGAGACATTTACATTTTAAATATAAACTATATTCATTATGGCTTTTTGGATGGTTTTTGGGGAGGTTGGGTGGTGCGCTATACTGTTGGTCCCTGTAGCATGGTTCAAGCTTTTGTCCTTAATGGGATCTTTTCCTTACATTACTTTCACTTTTTTATCAATACTTTAACATTTAACTTGAATAAAAAGCTCAACTTGATATTTCAACTTCTAAAGAAGTCTTTTAAAGCCTAATATGTGTGCTTCTAGCCTGCAGCATGTAGAGCAGTGTTTTGGTCATAAAGTCTACAGAAACTGAAACAATTTGCATCATTACAGTGACACTCCGGGATTTTGGACATTGGGCCTTCAAACATTATTCTATTGACACACGCATTTATATCCTCAGCCTGGCACAGTATCTGGTTTGGTTTGAGTCCTTTGTGAATTGGGTAAGACTGATTTTATTAGCAGGATTCTTGCCTTCATGAAGGCACATTTCCTACTCTGACTAACTCAGAAATGAGGCCCATTGTCCAAAATCACATCAAGCTTCGTCTGGCCGACAGCACAGGGCTCTAAAGGTTAAAAAACCAGAAGGTACTGCAACAGGACGACAAACCAGAGCATAGGGCTGGGAGATATGAACCAATTTCCATATCTTTATGACTTTTTCTTAATCATGATATATGATATATATCTCGATATAAATGTTTTGGGTTCAAATGTATGGCCTTGGGTGCAATAGGCACTTCGATTAAGGATCAGAAGGAAATGTGCATTAAAATATTTCACTGAATATAAAGATGTGTATTGAAATAATAAAAAATAACTCTGAACGATGAGAACAAAGATACAGTTGTGCAAAATGCTGAAAAAAAGATATTTTTAATCAAAACAAGCTAACTTGATATAAACAATATTACCTTGTTCTATATTAATATCTTGTGTGACGATATCTCGATTGAAAATATTTGAAAATCTCGATATATTGCCCTACCAGAGCATAACCAAATAAACCAAATCTCATAAATGAACCAACAGACTGATAAGGCAGGAAGCTCTAGGGAAAACCATGGTGGAGAAGATGAGGAATGGCAACAAGGATGAGTGGCAAAAAAGGCAGGAACCCTCAGTCCTGGCCCTCAAGTGAACAGGTCCTGCAGGGTTTAGAAGTTTCCCCGCTGCAGTACCTTAAACTTCTACAACATGCGGGACTCTTAAAGAGGAGAATGGATCGCTGGACTAAGAAAATCAGGATGACAAACCAAAACCTAACAAGAACTAAACCAAAACCAGGACCAAGTCACAGATCACGAGAAACAATTAAAATATAGATGGTGACACCTTTAAGAAAAATTCGGGATCATCCGGTGTTAAATCTCTAATCTAATCTAATATAATCTAATCTAATCTTTCTAACCTAAAATTCAATGTCATTGTCTAATTTTGTGTTTAAAGTGTCAATTCAACAATAACACAAAGTGAACCTGACTAATGATAATAGAGGGCCAAGAGGTGAGCCTCCTTGCTTCTTTTTTAGACTGGAATGAGACTCCTTGGAAAACTGAGGAGCCATTTTCATCCATCATGTCACTTATCATTTTCTTTAAGGTGGTATTCTAAAACCCTATAAGGCCAAGCACAAATAAAGGCTGTGAAAACAAACCTGACTGCATATTTCTGCAGTCGCGGCTTCCATTATCACTCGCGTCTTCGCTCCACGGCCAGTTAGCAAACTGAATCTTCGCTGTCACCTGCAGCGAGATTGCCAGAGCGGTGATTTATTTCTTTTCCGGCGTATTTTTTGTGGTAGCGGGATACAAAGACACAACTCATCCTTCTTTTGAGCACCGTGTGGGGTCGGCTTCTTCGTCCCCGTGACGAGCATCGTGACAGTCTGACAGAGTTTCACGGTTAGTTTCCTTCGCTCCTCCAGGTGATTATTTGCAGTGAGTGCAGGTCAAAGCAGCGGGCTCGCTGGCAGATACACCCGCTGTAAAATGTTTAAAATTTCAAGCTTAATTAGCTGCTTTCACTCAAGCTTAATTTCACAGCTGAATTCCACAGATTTGCCTCCAGTAAACTTAAATGTTCTGCAGGTGTACAAGTTATGAGAACATTGTTAGATCATTAAAGACCATCCCGTCCAACTTTTAGAAAAATATTTTCTGTTTAAATGTTGAACTTGGTCAAACGACAACTCCAATTCTAAAAAAAGTGGAGACACTGTGCAAAGTGCAAATAAAAACAGAATACAATGATTTCAGAATTTCATGAACTCATGTTATATTCCCTGTAAAACAATAACAACATATCAGGTGCTCAACATTTTACCATTTCAGCCTAAATTAGATGACTGGATATAAAAGGAGCATTTCAAACACGCCGAGCCTCCCAGATTTAAAGATGCAACAAAGTGCGGCTCAAAAGTGTGAAACAGTTTCAGAAGAATGATCTTCAAGGTAAAACTGCAAAGAATGAAGATCTCACCATCTACAGTATAGTGTAATTCTGTCAAATAATTCAGAGAATCAGGAAGAATCTCTGTGTGCTTGGGACAAAGCTCAAAACGGGATGCTTGTGATCTTGGGTCTCGATTCAGCATGAACACACGAAAACTGAAACCATCATTATCCTTTAAATTTCCTTTGAAGATTTGAATTAACAAAAAAAATGTCTTCATGCCTTTTTTTATTTTATTCTTCTTAAGAAATTTACCAAGTTTTCTGAAGTTTACTTTCACTAAAAGATCATCTTCAATAGTTTAGTAATAGCCTTTAGAACACAGTAAAAACATTTTTTGAGAAATTTCCCTGTGATTCGTATTTTGAAAAGTAATTTCTGGAAGTATTCCTGAACCATGCAGGGACAGAAGAGAGTCACGTCTGTTTTTAATGCCGTGCTGCCTGAAGGTCCATCAGGAGGCTTGTGGTTATTTCAGCTGGATGACATCATAGCTGGCTGAACAGCGTCCAAGAGAAAATGTTTCCAGTATCATGAAGAGCAGAATCACACAACAACCACAAAGTGTTGAGCAGATGATCAGCAGTGTGTGCTCGTTGTCAGATTGTCCTCATCTATCATGATGCATGAAATAACAACGGACCTCCCGGGAAAAGTCAACTAGATGGAAGCATCTCTCCGAAACTCCCAATATCCATCCCTGCCTCAGGTAAACGGGTCTGAGCCAAAGGGTGAACCACGGCTCACCGCTGCATGAAACGACGGAGAATCTGGTGTTTGTGACTTTTTTACCCAATCCTGACAACCTCACCCATCACCAGCCACTATCCTGCAGGCTCTCCACGTATACCTGCTCCAACACACCTGACTAAAATTAACCAATCATTGCTCAGAACCTCATAGGCTGTTGGATTCATTTAATTTGAGTCAGGTGTGCTGAGGCAGAGAAACAATGAGTACCTGCAGGGAAGCGGCACTTTCAGGCACCCTGGATTAAACGTCGAATGACTTTAACAAATGATGGATTTAATTTTTCATGACATCCTAAAAATGAGGTAATTAAACAAAGATCCACTACATTTGAGATGATGGCTTCAGAAACATATTTTTGTTTATTCAGCCTTGCATAAATCATCAACGATGATTTGATTTATTAATTGACTGATGATGCCGTAAAATGAGAACCCGAGGTCAGCCAGAGTTTGACTTAAATAACCAAATATGAGTTGAAACTTTCCTTTTACCTTGAATTCTTTTTTTCTTCTTTGGTTTACATTACGGTTAATGAATGCTGTCATTTCTGCTGGATTTATTGCGTGTTGGCACAGACCGGTGTGGACCGCATCCGTTACAGCTGCGGGAGGCCGGCTGACAGCGTCGCAGCATCATGCGCATGGCAGCCGAGCAGCCATGCTTAATTTGCTCTGCTTGTTCAGGTTGTTTTCTGCCTGCTTTAACCCCGACTCCCCAGAGAGATGAGAGGCAGCCCAACCAGCCCATTGATGTTCGTGTGTGTGTGTGTGTGTGTGTCTGAGTACTGGAATACCTCACAACTAAAGTATTCAAACAAATACAGAAGTACAAAAGCAGCGGTAACAAAATCATGTTGCTTCTTCTAACAGAGGAGCATTGCTGCAGACTCTCATCCATCTTCTGACTCACGCAGGTTTCCCTCGTCATTTTTTATTTGCATTTAGAAGATGCAAGAACGAAAATGCGATGGAAAATGGTTAAACTCAGAAAAATGTCGACTAAAGGACACAGTTAGGAGCTTGGTAGAGGGGATTGTTGTTTGCTTCAAAGAATTCTTAATGTGAAACAGTTTTGATTTAACAAAGGTAAGGAAGATGTGAGGCCCCTGGGAACGTATGAATGTACAGGTGGAGCTCAGTGAACAAAGGTTAAAGGATCTCCCTGCAGCAGGCTCAGGTTTGAGTCATGGCCGACGTCCCTGGTCCATCTCCGTCCATCCCTTCACTGACTTCTTCTAAAGTACACAACAGATTGTTTTTATCCTGGTTTTACACAGATTTTCCTCCAAACATACTGCAGACCTCCCAGAGTCCCTCATCATCTTTAAACAGTGATGAAAGCTGAGCTCTTCTGCTGCTAAACACACCTTAGACACATTTAAAGACTGGATGTTCTTCATGATACATAACTTTAAGTTAAATTTATTGTTTAATTTAGTCTTTTTTTTATATTTTTCTGCTCTGCTTGCTTTGCTGTTGCTATTAGGTAACGCATGTAGTGATTTGCACATTCATGGTTGTTTAGATCCATAAATAAAGTTTACTTGACTAAAAGCTTCATTATCAGTGCGGTACAGAAAAAGAGCAAATCTTAATTAAAAAATCATTCCTCGAAACAAACGTGGTCTATGTGAACTTTGTTGCTGATACTGAGCTTGTTTCTAATCCTGTAACTGTGAAAAATAATGTTATTAACAGCATCCGTCTCCAGCAAAAACTCCATCATAATGTTTTTGTTTAATTTTAAAGTGATTTTATTAGCTGCTCCCGCTGATGTTCCATCATCTGATGGCCATTAGACTAAATCACAGTAGCATGAAGTAGTAACGATCCTAAAAGCTCCCGTCTGTCCCCTCTGATCAGATCTGAGGAAAGGCTCGGCGGTTTTCTGGGAGGGCGGAGTGAGCGGCGGCTACCAGGCCCTGCTGCTGGACGAGGATCGAGGTTGGCTGCTGGTTGGAGGGAAAGACCACATCTACCTGCTGAGTCCTGACAGCTTGAGTTTGCCCACACGGACGGTGAGAAATGAACCCCAGCGTTAATATTTATCTACACCAACACTATCGCCATCATCATATCAAGCACCATTACCATCATCACCACCAGAGAAAAATGTGATTCACACATATATATATACATATATATATATATATGTATATATATATATATTAGTGTTATTTTTTTTTGTTTGTTTTACAATTCCATCATTATTTTTTTGTTTGTTTGTTTTCATTGTTCTAAAACATTTTTTACTTGTCTTGTTGGGTACGATGCTGAATGATCGGGCTAGTGTGTTGTTTTCTCCTCATTTGAATACTTCTTTTTCAGCTGCTTCCAGTATGTATGTATGACTTAAAAACTAAAGTCACATGTGATATGCACTGTTTTTGGGAAATATGGTTCCTGAGTAATATTTTATCACATGGTCTGAGGTTAAAAAAAAGCTGACTAAAAATCATAAAAATATAATAATAATATGTTATAATATAAATAAATTTTAAAAAATGCAAGAATCGCATTTTTAACTGAATTGGCACCCAATAAATCGTAAAAGAGTCGAATCAGGAGGAAAGCATATCGTCCTGGCCCGAACCAGCACCATCATCATATCCAAGACCAAAACCATTCCTGTCACCAAAACCATTATCATCGTCAGAGTCATGCTAGTAGTAATCCGTGACCAGTTTAGTGGTGAACCCCATGGAGACCAATAGGGGGAGGCTGAACCCCTAAAACTATTTCAACAGTGATCGGCATGCCAAGGAATCATGCTTCCACACACTATGGGCTGCTGTCGAGCCTGAACAGGAAAGATTTTTTTTTTTTATTAGTTTACCTCAGCACATGCTGACCCACCCAGTGTCCAGGTTATTGTTATCCTAACGAACCATGTAACCCACCAGCAGCCCCTCCAGCCTCCCTGTGCTGGGATGTGAATTAAGTCTGAAGCAGTTTCTGTCCGTTTGTTTTTCCAGTCAGCGTCTGACTGTCTGGATGTTGACCGTGAAAGTGTTTCTAGACTTTTCTCTCATGTATCTCCTTTAATTTAGATCTACTGGCCGGCTGCCAGAGAACACGTGGAGCACTGCAGGCTGGCAGGCAAAAGTGTGGAGGTAAGGGTCCCGAACTGAGGCTGGAAGTAGTCAAACAAGCACAATATGAAACAATAAACAGCTTTCACTGATGCCCCCCTTTTCAGATTTATGAACTGTCACTCATTTTAATTCCTACTGTTCCCTCAAACATGTGGTCCAGTTCTGTTACCTGCAAAGTAAATAAAGTTGTGCTGAATGTGAGCATGTGTTTCATTTTCAGAGGGACTGTGCCAACTTTGTGCGTCTGCTGCAGCCTTTCAATAAGACGCATGTTTACGCTTGTGGCACCGGCGCCTTCCATCCACAGTGTACCTACCTCCACCTCGGCCACAACACAGAAGTAAGACACACCTCAATGATTCACTACTGTAAACCTGCAGCCTCCAGTTCTGTGCCAGATTAAATAAAAACTACCATTTGCAATTTTTTTGTTACATTTTAGAAGCAAATCTGCTGTTTTGACATTTTACTTTGTATTCTGCTTTTCATTTTGACACACCAAACATTAGCATTCCGTTCTTTTATATTGCATATGTTATTTGGTCTGTGTGCCATCTAAGTGAAATTTGTAAAAGGAGTGGAACTCTGTATAAATCCTTGGTGGTTTCGTTCCCCTCCTTGTACTATATCTTAAGTGATATGTGCAGAACCAATAAAAATCCAAATATCAAGATGCTCTGGTTAAGAAATCGTAAAGACTGTGATTTACTGATATGATGCCGGACTCAGGCTTCAAATCTGCAGCATCTGTGGTTTAATAAATCCACCTGCCTCAGACTTCCTGTCATCTTCCTTGTTCAACAGCAGGGTCTTTCAACATTTATAAAAATGTTACTGATTGTGAATCTTCTCTACCTGACCCTGAAATACGTTTACATTGGATCTGAATAGTCAAATGATGAGCATTATCTTGAAAACTTATTTATTAACAACAGAACAGCAGAAGTAGCATGTGGCATTAACATAACAACTTGCAGAATTAGCTGTCAGTCCAAGAACCTCTTAGTTTACCAAACTCAGGTGCGGCAAACCGATGAGCTCTGAACACCATCTGTATGCACGCATGTATCTGGCATCAGGGTGAAACTCTGTGTGTGGTAAGGATATAATGTAGAGAGAAATGAGGAGTTACGGGTGTAAGTAAGCTAAATATCATCACAGTGTTTAGGTTATTATAATTTGGTAATATTGTCCAAAAATCTACTGTGTAACGATGGACACTACTAGCACTAAACAGAGAATCGTGGTCAAATGCTTGTACGCCACTACTATACTTAATGTTCGTGAAATAGCATTCATAACTTACAAGTAGAACTTCTTGGGATACATCAGTTGTAGTCAATATATCAACTATCTTAGATTAATGTATTTTTACACCCTTAATGCTATGATAGCAGTTAAAGGAGCTATACCCGATTTCACGATCTGGCTAGTTTACTTAGCGACAGCAGCTAGTTTGGTGTGACGCTCTCTCTGCCGGGTTAATTTTCGGAACGTCCAGATTCCGATGAGCCAGTAATAGCGTTCCCCTAGTGATCTGGTATTCAGTTAAGAAAGAGAATCCCCTTAGCTGAGAAAAAGCGTCACCCAAAAGCTAAAAAAAAAATATTGCTAACTAAACTAGTCGGACGTGAGATCGGGTATAGTCCCTTTAATTCCTATTTGTCAGCATCTATAACAAAATGCAGCTGCTACTTTTTACTAAAAATGCTGTGTCTCGAAAACAAGACCGCAGAATGTTGAGTTTCTCAAAGCAAAATAAAAACTGTTAGTGGCAGAAGAGGTCAAACATCACTGTGCTGGGGTCATTTATTTTTATATCACTGATGATCTGGTGTCATGAAACACACTAAAAAGACTCATAAATCACAGCCAAGGAGACTGTAATGAGTAAATGTGGAAGGAAGCATAAGTCTATGGAGAGAAAAAAGTATCTTATCATTTGTGTGTGTGTAATACATGAGTTGTAATCTGTGTAAACCATTTTGTGTGTAAATTTAGGTACTTGCAAATGCATATTCAAGTGTACTCAAAAACACTTACAAATTATACACACAAAATAAATTTACACATGCACAAATTACAAAAATGCACACAGATTAATATTTGACACACAAATATTTTACCTGGTTGTGTTCAAAAAGGCTCCTACACATACAAATCCTTAAATACGTGTGCACGGATCCCCTGATGCACACAGACAAACTTCTATTTACACACATACAGCTTTAAATGCGCTCCAGTGGCAGTGAGACTTTTTTCACACATCTGGGAGCTAAAAAGATTTGTGCGTAGATGGTGCGTTTAAGTGCTCTGGAAAGCTGGGTCATCTGGATTTTCATCGGATTTTCTTGAGTTATTTTAAAATTGGAAAGATGCTTTCTGTAAAAG
>JAVQJG010188236.1:0-11377 GCA_036024015.1 Craterocephalus amniculus | reverse complement strand
GACATGAGTCCTCTGCTATAGTGACAAAAAGTTCAAATGTTTTGACTTGCAGAGCTCACACAATGCTAAATGGACGATGCATTTAGTTTTTGGGAGAGATATGAGCTTCTGCAAATGCACCACGGTGTTGTGCTGGACCTTCCAGGTTATTTTGGATGAAGTGCCAACAGTGATGATAACGTCCAATCTGTTTCAAGAAATGCGACAAAGTAACTGAGAAAGATCTTTTCATTTTGGTGGCTCTGATGATTTACATGGGACAGGTACTTCTGTCTATAGGTTCTGAAGCATGAAGTGAAACGTTTTGGTGGAAAGATGAGCTTTTGCAGGTCAGCAAGGATGTTGTGTTGAACTGTGAGACTGTTTAGCCAAATGAGTTAAGAGTTTTGAGAATGTAATCTCAGTTTCAAGAAATGAGCCAAACCAATGGAGAAAAACTGTAATCGGAATAGGACAGCATTCCTAATACGGTATTCACATGAACTGCTGACAGGATATCTCATTCATATTTACATTTACATGCTACAGTCAGTTAATGAATTACAAATACTTTATGTCCCCCTACGCACTCCTCTAAAGTCTTAATTATGACCATATTCTACATATGCACAGCTCACAGTCATACTGGTCCCAAAGGTCTGTTTCCTTTCACCTGCTCTGAACTCTGCCAAAGCTTCAAACATGAAAAGTAAAGATGTTCTAAAAATGTCAACTTTTGCTTATAATGAGCTTGTTGAAGCTAAAAGCATATACCGTAAGGTGCCATTAAAGCTCCGGTAACGTGTAATATTGCCTTTTAAGATGTATAGACGGTTACAGGATGCTGATAAGATCCACATGATTTATGAGCTTATTCAGGTTAAGGCAATCATAAAATGCTCTTCACGTTTTATTCAGAGTAGGCTATTTCTTTAAAAAATCTGGTTAATGTCAGAATATTGCTGTATACAAGGAATATGTTGTGCCAAAATTTATTATCAATTATTTTCTGAGGCTTTCATATCCTATGACATACAGTGATTTACCTGAAGCTGAATGTAGGAACAGCACTATAATCTTACTTTGTCCAAAATAAATCAGTATTATACGTCTCGCACTGGTTTCAAAACCAAAATTAAAGATTAGATATGATTTGTACTCTTTTATTTTCTATTGATACTGATCTACAGACAAATTATTTTATGTTAATTCCTCTGGTTATCATCCCTTCATTTATGCCCATGGAGCAATGCTGCAGCAGAAACAGGGCCAATGAGGTGAAAAATAAGATGCTGTGTCATTCACTCCGCATGGATCTGTCACTTCAAAATGTACAGTATTTACAAGAAGCAATTAGGTTAGCTGTCAAAACAATAGTTTGTTACCATATTGGCTATTTCGATTTTTACTAGCATAGATACTTGAGGCAAATTCCAACCATGAAAACTGAAAGGAGGAGCTTTGCACACATATCGGTGATAGGAGGGGGCGTATGGTAGGCATACGATGCTCATAATGCTGACTTCCAATTCACTGGAACCTGGAGACTGTGTCACACCTGAGCAAACTACATTCCAGGTGCAGGGTGGAATACCTGAAGGATTACTGTGACGCATTACTACGAGGTTGGACAATACTAAGCGGGAACTGGATTTAATGGATTAGATTTGTATTGTGCTTTATTGCTAGAACTTTTTATTTTTTATTGCAGCACTTACAGTTTTTCTCCATTGGTTTGGCTCATTTCTTGAAACTGAGATTACATTCTCTAAAGTATAAACTCTTTGGAAAAATCTTCCAAAACTGTTCACTCATGTTTCAGAACTAAGTTCCTCTCCCATGTAAATCATGAGAGCTACCAAAATGAAAAGCTCTTTCTCAGTCACTTTGTCTCATTATTTGAAACAGATTGGACGTTCTCATCACTGTTGGCACTTTATCCAAAATTATCTGGAAGGTCCAGCTCAACACCATGGTGCATTTGCAGAAGCTCATATCTCTCCCAAACTGTTCACTTGTGGGTCAAAATGAAATTTCTTTCTCATCCAACAGTCAGAACCCCCAAAATGCACCGTCTGTTTAGCATTGTGTGAGCTCTGCAAGTTATAACATTTACATGTTTTGTCACTGGCAGAGGACCCATGTCCACCTGCAGGCTCAGCCTGGTCCTTCACAGACGATGGTTATTGTAATCATCCCGTAGCCTACTTCTCTAGCTGAGAAGTTATAAACTGAACAAAAGTGAAACATATATACTGTATATATATATGTATATATATATATAAATATATGTATATATATATATATATAAATCAATTCATCAAGTTTTCCAAGAGATTCATATATGTTCATTGTATCATGTTCTTGACTAATTTTGACAATTGAACATGTGATGTCTAAAAAAATAATGTGATTCTGACCTGTTTTGGAGGGAACAACCATTTGACTGAGAATCAACTATCAGTTTAGATCAATATGATTCATCCACTTGGGAATTGCTAAAGGTTGCCAAACTGTATTTAATAATTTGCAAAGTAGTACAGATAAACTGAGACATGAACTAAGACATTTGCAATTTTTATTAAATGAATGGGAAATATGATTCTGTTTTGATCAATTGCCAAATAGTTTGGAGATGTGTCCATGCTGTTTTGAGAAGGTGATTTATAACTCAAGAAATGAGCCAAACCTATGATAAAAATTCTAAATGATTTTCAAAGATGCAGGTAGACATTGAGAAAAATGCTAAAACATTCGCAATGTTATGAAATGAATGAGAAATACAATTCTGTTGTGAACAATTGACAAATGGTTTGGAGACTTATCCATGTAGTTATGAGAATGTCATCTTGGTTTCAAGAAATGAGCCAAACCTATAGAGAAAAACTGTAATGGGACACATGCTAATAAAAGTTCATTGCCACTTTGCTTGCAGTGGATTTTGATGCAGAATCTGGTGATGTTCCCAAAACTGTCTGAAAAAAAATCTATTTTGGGTGAATGTTTTATTTAAGCTTTTCTTTGGGTCTTTTATTTGGTCTGCCAAGCTCAATTGAAATAGTCTATGTAAGTGATAAAGTTATGTGTAGCTGTTACAAGATTTAAGAAATGTTATATACAGTAGGACTTATTGAGAACCCAATCTCCTGAGAAAATGTGAAATATTGACCCGTCATGTTGTTGTCTTGGTTAATGTCAAGTTGTCATAATAAAGACCTCTTTAACAATGTCAACTTTACATCAAAAGTGATTGACACTTAACAGCAACTGTTATAAGCATTCATTCATGTCCATGGCAGTTGTCATGTAATGATTATGACAGCATTATGACAATCTTATGCACACCCATTCAATTAAAGTGTTACCGGCTCATCTCATTTTCTTATTCTACTCTGTAACTGCAGCTTTAGTTCGCCAGGGTGCCAGCATGTTACATCTTCGCTCTTGTTTCAACATCATGATAAGGAATTTCCTGATCTTTCCAGTGTTCATCTGACCACAAAGGAAGGATGGAGAAGGTGGTGGAATACAAATCCACAGATCGTCATGGAAGGGATCACTAGTCTGATACTTGTCCAACACAGCTTTCTGTGCAGACATTGGACTTTTCTACTTCCCTTAAATTTTGAAAATCCTTTCCTTTCTTTTGTACTTCAACCAAAAATGGTAAGAATAAAGGAGTTAAAACAACCCTATGTGAAATCTTTAGATTTTCACTTCGGCTCCCTTATGATGGCTAATTTAGTTCTGCATCCTGTTTCATCTCTGAGTCCCTCCTGTCAGTAAAAGTCAGTCTGATGTTGACTCTTGTCTTATGTCTTATTTTGTCACTTTATCGCTTTCATTTTGTTCTAAACCACCAGCATACTGATCTCCACTTGTTGTTGTGAATTCTTTGGGAAGCAAAGCAACGGCAGGCACAGGAATGAGCATAATGAACGTCAGTGCTATCAAAATAAATCAGAAGTAATGTTGCTTTAAAGCAAATGAAAAATTGGAAGTTACAAACAGCAGCCTTTACTGTATGTCTTCATCCAATGCCAAATTGTTTGTGCCTTTTTGGACAGAGTTTTACATGTAATATAGGGATGAGTGAGGCTCCCCCTCAGCTCCCTGTACTGCTGCAATCCTATGTGCATTCATTAATGTAGGCAGTAATTCTAAGGTTTGACATGCTGTAGTATAATGAAAATGATACTGTAGCCTACATGTGGTCTGGGAAGATCTACCATGTATGAAACTTTAAGCAAACAGATTGTAGGTTTTCCTTTCTGTCTGCTGTTTCCTGCGTGGCTCTGCGCCTCGGTTATGACTTGTGATGTGCCAAAAAGGCAAGTGGAAACTGGAAATGGGAGACAGACTGAGAGAGAAAGGGAGAGAGAGAGAAATCCCTAGAGACAGAGAAAGAGAGAGAGAGAGAGAAGGAGGGAGAGGGGGAGGAGGAGAGAGAACAGCCAGCTCCACACAGACGTCCCTCGGCAGTTTAGTCGCCGGTCACTCGGCGGAAAACGCGGATCCAGTGACGCTCGTTTCCAGTGGACGGAACCGGACAATGAAACTCACTGAAGTCCATTTTAGCGACGTTCGAACTACACTCAGAGGCCGCGCCGACGCTCGCGCGGCGCACCGATAGCTGAATCAATAGATAGATTTAGCTTGAAGAAGAGGAGAAAATCTGAGAGGAGGAGAGAACCGAGACAAGGGGAGGACGGACGGACCGGAGAGGAAGGAGAGGAGGCTGGAGAAAACAGAAAAGAGAAGACTGTCAAAGGGGGGGAGTTTGCTGTTGTTTTCGGTCTCCTCTCCTTCTCCAGACCAGCCCCTGAAATCTTCCTCTTCTGGAGCATTTATGTCTGATTTTAGGAAGCTTTAAATGTTGAACTTGATGGGTGTTTTAAACGCCACCGCCGCCAATGTCTCCTGTACTTGTAACTGCAAGCGCTACACCTCCCCGAGCATGGAAATCTGTAAGTTACTTATATTTAATTTCTCGTGGTGTTTTCTTATTCACTGACTTTTTTCCTTCAACAGTTCAACTGTGGCTGTGTGCGGTTTCAGATCTTGACATGAGGACGAGTTTTTTTAATTTTATTTTCTGTTTCCCTGTTGGATTGGTGTGAACGGAAAGGAGGAAAATAATTTTGTATCGCACATTTTTGCACATTACTGTGCATTACTGTTCATTACTGAGCATTAATTCGCTGCAGGTGACATTGTGTTGGTGCTACTCTGACACATTTTTGCATTTCTATCTCATACTTTGCACAGCCTGTTGTTTTGAATATTCAGCTAGCTTTCTGTCACTGGGGGGTTTAATGACTTTTTATTAACTTTTGTCTGGCTGGGCGTTTATAAAGTAGCTTTAAACTCTTAACAGATTGTTAAACATAAGGGTTTTGTCCACGTATGGTTAATATTGGCTAGGTTTGAACTTGAACCAGACCTTCATCGCTGTGAAAATGATTCAAGCCTAGCTTACTTCATTTAAAAAGCAAAAAAAAGGAACGAAAACTGCTGGTCGTTTGGGGGGTTTTGACGATAAAAAATATTATTTAAAGTGTGCTAAAAGTGTCTGGATCTGGCCTCATAGGACAGTGGAAGCTGGACATGAGAGGGGAGGTGGGTTTTCTCGGTTGAAAACGGAGGGGGAGTCGATTTTGTTGTCGCTTCGTCATTCGAGTGAAGCCAGACGTCTGTCTAGCCGTCTGCCTGTTTGAGCGCGTGCACACGTGCTCGCTGATGCGTTTATGTGCGCGCTTGTGTCCGGGAAATCCCTGAGACTGTGTGTTTTTGTGTGCGTAATGTGTGTGTTTATGTTTATACTTGAGGGCTTTTATGTGTTGTTTGGTGGAGTGGGTTAGGGGCGTCTTGTTCCTCATCAACTGGTGATTGTGAATTCAGTTTAGGATGATGCGAAGTCATTTGTGCAGGAAAGCTCTTTTTTGTGCGCGGGCGTCAGTGTGTCACCAGTAGTACTGACTAATAATACAATGCAGCTCTTAGGGGAAAGCAGTGCACACTTGTGTAACTTCTCACAATGTGGTCATCAGTTAGTGATGAATTTATGAATAAATGAAAATTGTTACTTGGCCTGCAACAGGCTAATACACTGTAGATTAATAATAAATAATATGACATTCTGCGATCAAAGACAGCTTTAAGTTCAGTCCTGTCATGTGTACCTCCAAGAGTTTTATTGTTATAGATGTTCAGTTTAATATTAAACATAACTTTTTAAAAAAACAAACAAAACAAAAAAAATCATTTACAACAAACCAGAATTAGAGAATCCTTGGGGTTTGTCCATTCAGTCACTTTCTATGCTATAAAACATACAACTATGCACAGTTGCAATAATTCCTAGGGTCAATTTAGGAACACCAGCATGAATGTTTTAGGACTGTGTGAATAAGCCAGATCACCTTGAGACAACCCATGAATGCATGGGGAGAACATGCAAACTCCACAAAGAAAGTCACAAAATTGAGGTTCAAACCAGGAATCCTCAATGCTAACCACCACACCACAGTCCAGTAGTTCCCAACTAAACATTTAGTACATGGGACTTGCAATTTTAAACTAGATCACAAAATGAAAAAGTGTTGGTCTTAATAATGTGATACAGTATTTTAACCAATCCTAAGTGAAAAATAAAGATTTTTTTCTTTAAAAGCCTCTTGTAAGGACACAATTTGTGAATCCTAATCAATTTTTCGTCAATTTCCAATACTATCTGACTGAGAAACAGCATATGGCAGATTATTTGTCCCCATGCATATTTGAAATTTAAGTTTGACATCGTGGAAGGACAGGACTCAGCCAGAATACAGTATTTATAATTAGAATAATGAAAGCAAGAAACCAAGCATGATTTCAGTACAGGATGGGGCCAAGGGTCTGTGGTTTTTAGTATTTGCATGAAGGGGTCTTCATACTTTGGAAAGACTTCCATAGTTTATAGTTTGATCTGTCAAAAATGAGCAACTGATATTCACTGAATGAGGGCTGGAATTAGTATAAAAAAATTCAAGGAAGGTCTTTTTCAATTTAAAAATGTACACATAAAAACATATTCATCTGGCATTATCAGTTCTTAGAATTAGTCAATTATAGAAATAACTCAAATGCAGAAGCAGCATGTGAAAAACGAATTGTACCCCATAGAAGCACCTTTAGTAGCAGTTATATAGAGTTACTGTTATCTGTATGACGTTCTCAGTCAGGCAGATCATTTTAAAGGCATGTTTTTTCCTATTCTTTTACTATTTGGATTCAGTTGTGCGTATGCATGTGTGTAACGTTCTCTCGAGGTCTCACCGCTGGATTTCAGTTGGGTTGCAGTCTGGTCTTTGGGCCATTGCAGGGGATCCTTTGGGCTCTAGTTTGGAACCATTTTGCTTTGAAGGTTGAGGTAATATTTTGACAAGACTTTAATGACTTTAACGTTTGAAATTCGAAAGCAGATATTTGAGATCCCAGTGAGTAATCTATTTACCTAATCATGTACGAGACGGTTTCATGCTGGTTTCATCAGTCATTTATTTCTCATCCAGCCTTTTTGAAATGACTTTAGTCCCTGGTGGAGGTTTATTGAGTGTTGACAGACTGGTTAAATAATATTATTAGTATGAATTCCCATTTCAGAATGGGAGCATGTGGAGAAACACATAAAAATGACAGAACAGATTTATGTTACACACATCAGCTCTGTCAAACACTAGTGCAGTTAACCGCTGCAGGAGCAAACAATTATATCCAAACTCATAGAGAAAATGAAAATGAATTGACATGTAGCTAAGATGGGGAGTCATTTTCTCGCTGTTCGCCCATAATAACGTTTTAAGCACATATGAATAGCCTGAGAGGAAACTGGATTTCTGCACTTCCTCTTTTCTGTTTTCAAGCTTTAGAAAATCTTGCGCTGCCAAGAGACTTTGACCAATTACAGGTCTTTTCAGACTCGATGAGTGAGTGGAATAAAGCTCAACAAAGTCTCTGCAAGCAGTGGGATGTGGTGGCTGAATGGGTTAAGCAGCTGACTACCATCTGGAGGAGTGGGATATGTCTCCATTTGATGGTAATCTCTATTTAGCATGTATGATGCGCATGCAAATGCCCATGCTTTCTAGCGTTGCTGTTTTTATCCTTTTACAGAGTTCTGCCCACCCCAGCTTTAAGCTGTAGATTGTGCATTTTAGTTTTGTCAACGGCCTAATCTTTCGCTCTTATTTGCCGCTCACTTGACAGAATTTCAAGATCTGATGTTGCAGAACTTAAACCGACAACAAACCAGGCGTTTTGTTTCATGCTCTTCCAAGCTGTCGAACAGCTCCAACCGTGACTTGCTGTGCATTTTCGATGTGAAGAATGAACGGGATGTAAACTTCCTGAAGTCGCAGCACAAATGCCTCGAACAAAAAAACGACATGAAAGTATGTCCGTGGGAATTTTTTTCCTTGCATTGTTAACAGTAACGCAGATCGTTGCCCGGACTTGTAAGAGAAAGACGAGATAAGAATGCAGATGCACGCACACGCGCGTACACACGCACGCAATTCCTCTGTCTGAAAGCAGACATGATGTTTAGTCTGGAGGGGAGAGGGAAGGAAACAGATAAACCAAAGAAGGAGATGCAGTGGAGAACAGAGCAGTCTAGAAGGATGGCAGAAGGAGAGGGAAGAACGCGTCCTAACTTTGGAAAGAATGAACAGGTTGTCAGTAGAGGAGAGAAACTGCGGGCCGAAAAGACAGCAAACAGATATAGAGGCAAAACAGACACATACTGGTGAGCCAAAGATCGCGTAGGCGTTGACAGACTGAAACTAATGATGCATCGGCCTTTATTAAAGAACAAGATTATTTTTAAGCCGGTGCAGATGTACTGGGCAGTTTGCACTGGAGTGTGACAGGAAAGATGAAAGACACAGCAGTACAAAGTGAAACACAAGATAATCCACATTATACACGTGAGAGGTGGTGATCAAAGCAGGATGTGGAAATGATAGGAAAAGGAGGGGCTCCTTAAATTTTTACCACAGAAGATCTTGAAAACAGATCTGGAGGAAAAGTCTTGTTTGAAAGCAGATGGCTGATCTGATATGTGTTGTTGCAGATGTCAAAGACACTTTAAAGGTTCAGCACATCCCTGAGAAGAGCCAAGTCATATATAGATCTGTGTAAAAGGGTTGAAATACCCTTTATTTCTTCATGTATAATCAGGAAAATAAGCAAAAGCTGCTGTCATGATTGAAAGGTGCAAACATATAATGCAACATGATACAATACAGTATATAAGGCAGTGCAGTTCTAAAAGTCAACATTTGGTATGCCACCCTCTCTTAGAACAACTTTTTTGTAATTTCCTTTGAGCAGTTTTCAGCAACAGCTCTCCAAGTTTCCTGAAGGACTTTCCTCAGCTCTGCTTCGGATGTTGGCTTGTCTTTTGCTCCGTTCTGTCAAGATGAAAACAGCCTGTTTCATTAATGATGAGGTTCGGGCTCTGGGGAAGATTCTTCCCCATCAGACCTGTTGCAACTCTTTTTAGGTAAAGTTCTTGTGTCATTTGGCATACCTCAGCCTTTCCTACCTGTTCCTACTCCATTTCTAATGAGGCTTCAGCCAACAGTGGATGGATCAGATGCAGGTCCAGATGCATTTCTCAGGTTATGTCAGTTCTTTGCTGGATTTTTTTTTCCATTTCTAAAGGACATTGTGTACTGTTCGTATGCTGTGGATACATTTTTTGAGCGTGACACTTTATCATATCACTTTTCCAGTTTACTCAGTCATTGAAAGCACACACACTGAGATATGCCAAGCACCTTGTTGCTGCAGAAGTAATTTTATGTCTAATGAAATTTGCAACAACTTATGTGACAGGCTGCAAGTAACAAAGTGCCTTATACCGCAGATATGATTTAAAATTGGTCCTTTAATAAATTTTCATGTCAAAGACACCATTTCCTAATTCAACAGACAAACACAACACTGGATTATCTGTTGAATTAGGAACCTTTTTTTATACTTCAATAATTCATACTGTAAGTCTCTGTCAAGTGGCTAAACAAACAAGAAATAAAAGTGCTCCTCTAAATATAGTCAAGACTGGACGGAAAATGAGGGAAAAACAGCAAATGTACTAAGAAAATCTTAAAAGACCTCAAAAAAGTCTGGAGAACTTTTGCTCCAGATTACTTGAGGAGAATAGAGAAAGTCTGATTGCTTTAAAACTAAATATAAAGGAAGGAGAGATGGCTTAAGTCTCATTAAACATGTCTATTAATTTGAATTAAAGTGAAACAGTTGCATTACTATTATAATCTAGACACCGTGCAGTGTTTCCCACAGAGCAGGGAGCAATGTGTGGTGCTACCTGGCGTCGGTGAGGGATGTGTTGCGACGGTCGGTGGAGTCAGTCAACGGGGTGTATGAGAAGTGTGTCTAGTGGATGATTCAAACTTACTCTTTCTGAGCTGTCACACGCCTGCATGTAGCCTATATTGTTCTTCAGTCATCTGCTGAAACAATTGTAAAGCTACAAGAACCATTTTTAATAATTAAGTTCATCTTATTTCTTTAAAGTAGGCTGAAATACAATAAAAAATGTCATTTTAAGTTCATGTTAGAAATTACTCACAATTGAGTAAGTTATAGTATATATAGTATAATTTTTACTTTATTTTGCCTTTTTCAGTGGCAATCTTTAGATTCTGACATTCAATAAATAAATTACATAAAACAAGTACAGATGGAAGTTTTTTTCCAATAGCTACTGGTCACAGCACCCACCTCAACCAATAACAGCCTTTTAGTAAAAGGAAATAAACAGCATGACCGAGTTAGAATATGAATAAAATGGATTCAGGATAATCACTACTTATTAATAGGTTCATAAGGATAGCTATCTTTTCTGAGTAGAAAACAATACCACAGGTGTGTGTGAGCATGGTATAATAATATTCCTTAACAGACCTCCACCGTCTTCTCGTGGCAGATTTCACGTTGCTAGTAAAGGTCGTGCGCAGAGTGGAGAGTAGTGCCGGGTCGGGCGGTGTGTGCGAGTGTAGCTATCAAATAACACGTGGCGTTTAAATACACGGACACCACCACGTGCAAAACTCCGTCCTGCCATGGATGTAGTTTGTTGTGAATCTTACAATCACAGCCCCCCTCCTTCCCCCGCACGCACTACGTGGTAGACAACTTCTCTGGACTGACTGGACGAAAACAAACTTTTTTCTTGTTGTTGCGGCCTCGAGAGTAAATGATTTCTTACTTTATTCTCTCTCTCTCTCGCTCTCTCTCTCTCTCTCTCTCTCTCTCTCTCTCTCTCTCTCTCTCTCTCTCTCTCTCTCTCAATTTTTTGCTCGCGAGGGCGGCTCTACTCTGTGTTGCTAAA
>JAVQJG010188205.1:0-18730 GCA_036024015.1 Craterocephalus amniculus | reverse complement strand
TGTATGTTTTTTAAAAGGACCATGTTTAAAATGGGTTAAATGTCAATAATTCAGTGGAATTGCCCTTTACGCATTTGGCGAATCGGAAGCTGCAAATCGGAAGCTAACTTCAGCCTCGTCTTTACTTCAGGGACAGTGGTTGCTTCTCTTATGCATTGATTTCCACCACAGAATCATGAGTTCATTAATGCAGCGCAGGGTAAAAGCTCACATTTTACAACCATTTAAAAACTGGATTTCAGCCCAGTCCCACATGTTGAGTTTTGTCTGGTTTCGCTGGAATTTTAATGACATGTTTTGCCAGTTATGCTCAAGTTAAACTTATTTGTTATTTGTAATAGTTGAAAGCTTTCACGGAGAGTGAACATTTCAAATCTTGCATGTTTAACATGTCAACCTTTTTTCAGACAAATCTTGTATAAAACTACTTGCTGGGTTGTTCTCATGCGCAGTTCCAGTTCTCTGCATTTGAAGATCAATTAAAATTATGATTAATTCCAACTTGAGGCTCTTTGACGATAAATAAATCTTAGAATATCCAGTGAATCTTTTTGTGTGGTGACAAATGAAATTTGTCTTGAAATGCTTCCATGAAGAAATTTCTCCCCTTCATAACCATCTCAGTCAGGAGAGGCCACCTTTCATGAATGCAGTGGAGGATTTTTCTGTGACTTCTTGCATGCCTGTGTCTCAGCTTGGTGTCAATCTTCCTGCCAATGTTAAGTTGTCTCTGGAGAAATAAGCACTGTTGCTGCTCTCGGCCTGGATCTCTGCCCTGCTTGGCAGCTCACACGGTATTTTCAACTCTGCAACCCCAAACCAGTTTTTGTGGGAGTATTCTCATCCCCCCGTTTTGTCTGACTCGTCCAAAAAAAGCCAAGACGATTTTTTTTTTCTTTTTTCCAGCACGCATCCAGGTTTTAAAATTCAGACTCAGGCAGCTTGAGTTGTTTTTGGTGTTTGACTCAAATTATACACCAGAAAAAATCTCATTACTTCAGTGTGCAATAAATCAATTTGACCAGGATTTTAGAGACTGCACCTCTAGAAAATTGTTCAAAAATAAATCAGAGAAGCAGAGGCCGAGTTGTAACTGACTTTTAGTCTCCACAGGCTGTCCATTTCTTTTTAAAACCCCATTCTGCTGACAATAAGCTAATATCCTTGTAAAACATGTTTTTTCATTGACCTGATAAAAATCCACCGCTTTATGACTGTTTTAACAAGCTGATTGTGACTCTCCATTTTGACTCGACTGACCTTTACGTTAACAGTGCGCTCCTTTAATCTGTCTCATGCAAGTCTCGCAGCATTATGGAAATGGAGCACTAATCTGCTGCTCAGCCCGTTAAAGGCTCATGGGTAACTTCAAGCACTGACTGAGCTGCAACAGTTTAAATGGAAATCATCGGTCACAACTATATTCGATTATTTGATACGTTTGTAAAGTAGTTTCAACTTTTAAATACTCATCAGAAATATTAAAGCATGATTTTTTTTTTCAAATAAGAAATTCTCTCCTGATCACTCTTTGCTGCAAAAGGAAAAAACACAGACACACCATATTTGTAACAATAAACTATTTTTTTTTTCATATTTACATCTGTACCTAATGTGCAAATTAATAATTTAAAGTGTAAAACTCTTAAAGGAATACAAAATCATATCTTACAGTCCTAACATGGTGAGAGTCCATGAACTAGTCACATAGAAACAAAGAGGAGCAACACTGCAGTGTGTACAGGAGAGAGACAAACTGAGGGAGCAGTGGACATCCTTGGCCAGGACACACTTTGTTAAGGACAGCATGGTACATTATCCAAGCATCACCAGAAACGGACAGCAACACAAACACCGCGTCTTTTACAGTAGTCATGTTAAATGAGCAGAAAGCACTTGGAGGCCTGGGTTATTTTTAAATCCCACTGATTGGTTAAAGCACTGATGATCACAAAGGCTTGAGGTGCTCATAGCAGCAGGTGCTTCTTTTAACGGCCTCTAGATATGGAAGAAGAACAATCTCACACTGGACCGGTGACAGGTTTATACTGCAGGTCACCACATAGTGCTATTAGCATGATTGCACGTTGTGATGTGTGTGTATGTGTGTTGGTTTGTGTGTGTGTGTGTGGAGGAAGGAAGGGAAGGGGGTGACACGTAATAACACTTCAGACAATTACACATCAGCCTGCCTTCACAACTCACAATTCATCTCATCTAACACATCTCACCGAGTGGAGTAGCTGACAGGCAACTCAGAGAAACACAGCATAAACAAACACTGCATATTTGAGGAGCTATTTAACTTACGCACGTTTTGTGTTTGGCACAGAAATATTTGGGAGTATTTGGACTGTAATTTGTTCTCCTAAAGAAGCCAGCTTGGCAGTGCTAGTGGAGGCGAAAAGGTGAAAGGAAATCTTGCACAATAATCCGAGTCCAATTCCGACACAGCAAACCCCTCCCCAACATAGCAAGAACAGAGGTACGCTGAACAAATGACAGTTTTTACCCTTCACCCTAATCCAACATTACAATCTAATGCTTACATTTGAATTCCTGTAGTTCAAATTTGTTTACAAAAGCACACTGTGACATTCTTTTACAGTTTACAAGACATAGTTAACCTACAGTAACTACATTATCGGTGCATAGACAAAATCGGGAGAGGGTGTAGCAAAAAATCACCAATTTATTGCTTTAAAGTCTAATGTTAATACCCCGTTCGACTTCTTTTTGATTGCAAAACAACTACAAATGTTTCCACAGAGATTTCGAAGAACCAGGCAGAGGTATTGCATTCAAACTGATTAAAAGAGCTAAAATGTTCCTTCCTGATGAGATGCAAATCTTTTGTACATTAAAAAAAATAAAGAACTTTCCTTCACATACAGAAAATTACATCACAGAGATGACTTTTACTCTAAAACAAGTAAAAGACTAAATTGAATGAGACAGAATTAAAAGAAAAGATCTGGCCAAAGCTGCTCCCTGTTTATAGTTCTACTTCCCCCATCATAAATTAATCTTTACTAAGGTAAGGGAGGTGGGAACACGCAAGCATTCATTTTTTAAAAAAGTAAAAGAAACCAAAAAAAAACTGGGGAAATGTTCGCCTTTCTTTAATTGGAAAAGCAGAGCGCAGATGGTGTTTTCCCTCTCAGGTCTCCTGTGGCCGTGTCGTGGTTGAAGTAGCGGTGATGGTTATACAGGCCTCTGCATTTTGCTCTCCCTCTCCCTGCGTTTGAGCTCCTCTCTGTAGCAGTACGAACAGTAGTTTTCTGTCTCTGGCCTCCCGTAGAAGGAGCAGTTCTCCCTTTTGCAGCGGCGCTGCTGCAAGCAGTACAAAGGGCTTCCAGAGCTCCGCCCTTTGGTTTTATACTGGTTGAGCCAGGTGTGAGACGAGTTGTCCTCATCAGCAAACTCCAGGCAGTCCTGAATGTCTCCCGCGTTGAATCCGTTCGTGTAAGTGTGGGACTTGTGTTCGCCGGGCATGTTGTAGGCCAGCGTCTCCATGGTGTTAACAGTGCGGACCCCCGACAAGCGAGCGGGGCTGTAACTCTGGGAGGAGAGCGTGCGGTTCTGCTGAGGGTAGGTGGCGCACGACTTTAGGATCCCCACCACGGGTTTGTAGGGTTCGCTTTGGAAGATGGAGGATTGCATGTTGACATCTTGTAAGTGAATCACGCTGTGCCTTTGGATGGGCGGTGTATGGCTGTAGTGGGCAGACACGGGAACGGGCCCAGTTCGTTTAGCACCGATGCTAGGGGAGGAGTAAGGGGCCGGGGTCGGGGCTGGGTGAGAGACGCGGTGCAGGGCGATCGGCGGGGTGAGAGGAGCGACCGGGACGGAAACCAGAGGGGCTGCGGGAGTAGGACTGTTTCTGCCCTGCATCTTCAGCCCGAGCAGAGGCTGTGGGTTGTTGTAGGTGTGGTGGGGCAGGACGGGAGAGCAGCTCTCTGGAGGCGAGCTGTCCGATCGTTCCCTCTGGAAGACGCTCTCATGCTCGGGGTTCTTTGCGGCCGCCTCATTAACAGCGGGGGGCTTCTTTTCCGCCTCCTTCCTCTTCTGCTCCTGCTCCTGGCTGAAGCGCTCCTGGGCGTTGGTCAGGTAGTAGCTGATCATCTCTTCGTGGAACTGGTGCCGGTGGCTGGTGAGCAGAAGCCCCGCGAAAATGAACTTGCGCTCTCCCTGCATGGCGGCGCGCAGGATGTTGAGACTGAGCTTGACATCTGTGCTGTATTTCCAGTTTTCCAAGGTCTTGTCCCCCGAGCTTCTCCCTGAACTGTCCTGACGCTCGGTTGGGGACGAGCTGGAGGGTCTATCCCTGTCTGTAGGGGAAGGACTGGTGGCTTTCTCAGAGGAAGTGGAGCTCGTAGACTGGCCCGACTCCTCCTTGCTCCCCTTGGTTGCCTTAGACTCTTTCTTTTTTGCCTTTTCCCCTCCGTTCTCCCCGTTACGACCTGAGCCAGAGTTCGATTTGTTCATTTTCCCATGCACAAGCCCACCCAGCCCTCCCATGTTCTTCTTTAGCTTGATACCCAGCGTTTTGCTGAAGCTTCCTAGTTTGTTGGCCACGGAATCGGCCCGGCTCTTGTCCTTGTCTTTTCGCTGCTTGTCTTTGTCCTTCTCCTTGGCAGGCTTGCCCGTGTTGACGTTGGAATTGCTGCCGACAGACTCGCGGTCGGAGTCCATGGACTCGGCGAGAGACTGGACATCCTCACCTGCAGAGGCTGTGGGAGACTCTGGCTGGGCCAAGGGAGCCTGCATAAAGTCAGACACAGAAAAACAAAGAAAATACGGATTGAAGTTCACAGAAGTTGGTTAAGAAGTGAAGAGATATCAACCCCCACCCCAGAAAAAAACTTAATTGCCCATTTTTGATGACACATAACCAGTACGCACATAAATACCAGTGATTATAGCTTTCTGACAGCAGATAAAACTGATTGATTGGACTCCAGGGTTTCAGGAACATCTGGAATGAGGGAGTCTCTCCAAAGCCAAATTGACCGTGACAAAAACAACACACATGCGAGAGAAACACTTACCCTTGTTTCAGACGGGATTCGGATCCATGTTACATTCATGTAGTTGTGCAGCAGGTTGAGTTTGGCCTCCAGAGACAAGATAAGGCTGCGGAAGAACACGTATCCATCAATCAGCCGGAAGTTGTACGACAAATTACACAAATTAGGCTTTTTAGAAACGAGTAAAAACAGCATTTTCTAAGCAGGTATCATGGTTCAGAGGTCACCAAAGTGAAAGGAAACGGCTACTAGTCACACGTTGAGCAGCAGATAAACAATGGCTGCATTGCAGTAATACAGAGGAGGTATAAGGAGGTGATTTGAGCATCATTTCTATGTGTGTCCGCATTGTTCATTCTGCAGCTTGTTTAAGGATAAGCTAAACCCCTGACTGGAAGGAATGTGAAACAGAACCCCTTACATAAACTCTGTGAAACTCAGAGAGGGTGTTGCTGCTTTAGAGAGGCCATTCCCGGGAAAGGCGATGGATGACTGACGTGACTCACCATTTGTTCTCTCACTACTCACTCTTTGAAGTGACCTGAGCCCAGATCTCATAATCAGAGTTAAATCCCCCACACAGAGCCTTGTGGGTGGACTAACAGAGCTGCCTCCGCCCGCACGTTTCACTCCCTCACGTTCCGCCCAGCGATATGCTATACAGGACTTACTTGGCTAGCTTGGTATTATCATTGTCGTCCCTCCCCCACTCCCAGTCTCTGCCAGGGTCTACGGCGAAATGGAGCGCCAGCAGCTTGTGCTCCGAGTCGGTCAGAGGGATAACAGCTGTAAGAGATGAGATTATCAGAACATCAGTTTGGTCCAGCTTTAGGAACAGAAACAACATCGCAAGCTACTGTTTTCCCTGCAAGCAGACATGACAACATAACCCCACAGCGCCTGTCAGCACAGAGAGAAGCATCCCGGGGGCATATTCCATCTTCCGATCACTTCTTAGGCAGGAAAATGATTGCAACCGGTGCAAGTCTTCCACACACAGAGGAACCTGAGTCAAACTTGATTATTTACGTTATAAACAGGGGTGCGAATCTTGCAGCAATTCACGATTCAATTCGTTTCCAATTCTTGGGGTAACGATTCGATTCTGTTTCGATTCTCGATTCAAAAGATCTTAAGTCACATTCAAACCTCTTTTAGTAACAAAATGTGCTGATTAACTCCTTTCCTCTATAAGCCAGAAACAGCTCTGAGGAATTGTTTCATTAGTTGAAAGGAAAGTGATCATTTTCATCAAAAAATCATTTAAATTTAGCTGACATGGCAAAGTTTAACGTCTCTTTGTCACTTAGCAGCTTTGAAAGTCAAGCTAATGATTTTTAGCCTTTTAAAAAATTAAATTTCAATCTTAATCTTGATGAACAAGAATCTCGATTCCTATTTAAAACTATTTTTTTCACCACACCTTGTCATAACACAGATGAGCCTGCTTAGTTTACTTGTGCATTTTGAAAAGAAAACCAAAATAAAAATCAAGTTTGAGATGCTGTACATGACAGGAACTGGACAATCTGGTGAATGTTTTGTTTTACAAGTACTGTTCTGTTATTATGTTGCCAGACCGCTTGGTTTACTTTGTTAAAAACTGTTTTTTCATTTCCAAAAGCAATAAAAAAAAAACAAACAAACAGCCAAAGATTTCACAGAATAGAATAAGGAGACCGAAAACACATTTTAAGATAGAAAACTAAACAAAATACGCAGCACTTTAAACCTCAGGGCCACAACTGCTCAGGGCTGCACACCATTATTTGGTTTAGCGGTGTGGGATAAAAGCTGCTGAAATCATTTACATTCCTCCTCCGATATGATCAGCCACTCACAAGCAG
Organism: Craterocephalus amniculus; assembly: GCA_036024015.1. NCBI lineage: Eukaryota > Metazoa > Chordata > Actinopteri > Atheriniformes > Atherinidae > Craterocephalus > Craterocephalus amniculus. The sequence goes on along the minus strand of JAVQJG010188205.1, from coordinate 11,853 downwards.
GAAGAGGTTTTCAACACTAATCAGTGGACGCGCAACATAAAACAGACACCTACCCGGGCTTCCTCTCGTGGGAAACGTGCTTACAGTGTACACAGCGCAGGCGTTAACAGTGCATGTTTTTTGTGTGAGCGCGTGGGTGCCGCTTTAAAACAACAGTACAAGGAGAACTAGCCGGGCCTCGCCGGCCCACATGACAGCTCTCCTCAGGATACCTAGTGTGGGGGCTGTTGTCCACATGACTGCAGAGAGATGCAGGCTGTTCAGGCCGAGGACTTTCCAGCCTTCACTGTCAGACCCAGATGGAAGACTCAGCCTCGTCCTGGCCTCATCAATTCTTCCATTGCCAGTAGGTTGCTGTGCTCTGCAGGCTTCATGAAGACAGAAACCCCCAGCAGCAATTCTCCTCTCTTGTGCCCACGTCAGGAGGACACTGCAGGTCAAACTCTACCCCTCTTCTGTTTCCTTCAGAGTTCCTACTGTGATAACGCCGAAAAGATATAAAGTCCTGCCAAACCCTTTGTTAGAACATCACTAAAAGCACCAATGACAAATAAGGTTTTGCCCATAAATCTGTCCTCATAGGTTCAGTTTGTCCAGCCAAAACTCCAAATTACAATTCATGTTACACCACCTCTCCAAACGATGCCGACCCACAGCTACACGGTCAAACAGTGACAGGAGCGCTGGCATGGCAGCGCTTGAAACTGAGAGGGAAAAATTGTTTTCTTCAAGAGGGGCCTTTCCAAGAAAAAGTCTTCCCCAGAAAATTCAGTCTTAATCACAAACACACACACACACACACTGGCAGGCAGAAGACAGTGAACCGGCTCCCACTCTGTTCCCACTCAGGTCATGCAGCAGGCAAGCGGAGGTCTCCGAGGTGGCGTCCCGGCTCCCACGATGCAGCTGTCCTCGCTTCTCGCCATTCTAAAGTGCTGTGTGCGCCGTTGTTCCCGCTTGGCGCCGGTCCAGATTCAGGGAATCAACACTGCCAATTGAGCTCTGGGGGGGGGGCGAAGTGTGCTGTAATGTATTTACTATCACTGTTGGCCTCCTTGTTTTGTTGTCCTTGAATGACCAATGCCCATCGCTTATGCATGCGTGACATCATAGTCCTCTCTGGTATGTGGCTACGTAGCAGCTAGCTTGCCATGCTGGGCTCAGTCTGCAACTTGATTCAGGAGGGTTTCAAAAAGAGAGAAGAGATCTGGGTGTAACCTGTGAGGAAACAGCTGTTGCAAATTAAGCTTTTCTCAGCTTATATTCATCAAATTTGCCTGGACATAAACATCATCTTTTTTTTCTCTCTTTTTTGCCTTTTTTTTTTTTGGTTTGCAAAACAAGAACATCGTTACTTGTATCATGAGAACAGAATGAGGGTGGATTCTTCCCCTTCTTTCACCCACCCCCCCTTATGAAGACACAGCCACCTATTAAAGGTTCGATCCACAGCAGGAACACTCAGCCAATGTTTCCTCTGCATTGGGATTCAAGAACAATTTGTACAACTGGAATATGCACAAATTCCCATTCCTGACTTTGGTCAGTCTGCACAGCTGCAGATTTACAGGGTCCAATTCCTGGGAGCAAACAGCAGCCGTGCACAAGAACAAACCTGAGAGAGACTTTAACAGCAGAACCAGGCTGACCATTACAGGCGCACTGCATCCGAAGCGAGACAAGAACGCAGCAAACGTTTCAGCCGTGACTGCCACACTGACTGACTGACTCTGACAGCGCGGTGACTGTAACACTGGCCGTATTCAAATGAAAGAGATGTGACCCCTGACCAAAGCTGCATGGTTACACCACCCTCTTAGGTAGGTGGTCTCAATATAAAAGACGACCGTTTTCTTCATTTGGACTGGTGTTAGAAGTTTAACGACGGAACGCCAAAGAAAACCTGGAAGTGTTTTGGTATCGAGACCAGAGCTTGAAATAGCTCCAGAGTTTCCAGAGGGTCAATTCCACTCATACGTCGTTCGACCACAGAAGCACAAACAACCTGATGAAAGGCAGACAGCAGCAATCCACTGAGGAGCTCGGTCATTATCACGCAGCAGGTGAACGGCGGCGGACTGGGTGAGGAAACACACCCATGGGCACTCGCTTCACCTGAGAGCCCTTTGAGGAAACTAATTGACGGCTCTGTTGGGATGAGCGCATAAAAACAGATGTAAAAGAAAGTTTTGATCTCAAAGAAATAACCTCTGGCTGCATTCACCTTGTTTTTTTTTCATCATCCATCAATGTAGGCGCAAGCAGCCCATAAAAGAGGCAGCGGAATCTGTCGGTGAGATTTAGAGTCAGGTTACGTGGAGGGTCCCCACTATAATCTTTCCACACAGAGGGGCTGAAGAAAGAGCCAGTATTCTAACCCAGCGTCTGACACCTGAACACACACAAGGCCAGCAGCCCCTCAGATGCTCTTTGCTGAACAGAGAGGAGGGGGGGAATTAACAGCGACTATCCACCTGAGACAACCACACAGTGGCCTGACTGTCAGGAGAGAGGGTTGGTTTGTTGGGGCCCCAGTAGCCCAGGACCCTGCCCATATGCGGTGATGTGGTGGGGATTTATGGGCGGGCCAGGGAAGACCCTGCCCTAACTGGCAACGGAAGATTAGGCCCGCCTGTCTGGCATCTGCTGAGAGACGCAGAAAAGCAGCACGGCAAGCTCTTCCTGAAGTCACACAACGCATTTTGCAGTTGTGAAAGAGAATTAATATGAGCGATTGCTTTGTGACGTACGCATGCACCGTGTTAGAGGCACAAGTGTTTCCAAAACATCCCAAAGAGAGACACTGCAGACTTTCTGATCTTATCACAGGACACAGTGTACCCAGAGGACAAAGCTCAGCCATGGAGCGGCGTGATGTCTGAGCCGGGTTATGTGAACATATGCACCATCTGCTGGACGAGAAGAGAATTTCACATTTCACTCCCACACCCACTGAAGTGCTGAGGGGCTGTGGGGGAAGCTGGCTTTGATGTGCTGCAGGGACATTAAGGGGATGATTTCAAGGCAGAGGTGGCAGCTCAATAATCACGTGCGTCTGCTAGACTTTAACGAGGAGTGGAGTTTATCTGCACAGAGAAAGACCTCACATGTTCAGGGAATAAAAAAAGAGAAGTGGAAGGGGGAAGACACTGAGGAAGAAAGAGCCCATTTGCGTAAGTTTGTCTTTACTTGACAGTGGGAAACATAGATGTAGACAGATTTGGCCGGGTGCCTACGCAAATGACAAGCGAGTTCCACCCACTCAGCCAGACACACGAGTGCCGTGACTGCCGAGGCTGGTTGTCAAGGAGATCCACTCTGTTTGTCAATTAAAGGAACTCCGCGTGAGGAATGCTCTGACCTCGAGAAAAAGCATCCGGAGTGGGAGCGCTGGCATCCGAACGGGGCGAAACAAGACAAAAACAAAGAGTCACTCGGCACAATGGAAAATCCGCTCTCCCTAGCCACAACTTAAAACAATCAATATGTTCTGCTAAGCTCCGCTTTTGCAAACTCCTGTGAAAAAAAAAGGCAGGGAGACACATAAACAGACTAGCATGTGAAAGAAAACTAACAGCCGGCACTTGAAAAGAGAAAAAAAAAGCACTGCGGGTAGAAATAAGAAGCAGCATGATGTCCACTTTCCTCCCCGCTAGCCGCTCCCTGCTTCATGGACTGGCCTGGTTTAATAATGGATCACAGGTAATTAGATGTGTTATACATTATTCACCTCTAGCGGGAGAGGCACACACACGCACACACACATTTACCCACAAGGTTAAAAGCAGAGGCTGCTGCGTTGTTATTGCACATCATAGCAGCTGGAACTTTGGGCCTTTGAACAGGGAAGGTCAAGGAAAGATTTCCATGAAACCCGAGCTGGTCTTCCTGTGAAGACTGCGTATTAGTTTTGTGCTGCTGGACATGTTGCTCACCTTGCTCTCTCTGCTGGTCTCTCTGCTCCATGGACACCAGTGCGGAGAAGTGAGCCTGATCGTAGGCCAGGACCAGCGGGGAGCAGTGGCAGCGGCTTGGAGGCACCTCCAGCGGCAGGTAGAGACCTCCGAACGGGATGGGAGCAAAGGCTGGAATTCAATTAAGAACACAGCAGCGTCACTCTTTACTTCTCCCGCAGCGCGATGGGTGAGACCGTGCCGAGATGCGGCTCGTCTACCTTCTCCTCCTGAGTCTCTGAGCATCGTGTCAGCCACCACGACAATCGGCCTGCGCAACACATGCGCCAGCACAAACACATGGAACTCCTCCAAACTCTCGTAGACTGGATCCTCCGAGTTATCCACCCTAAAGAAAAACACATAACCACAGAAGGAACATTGCTTTATTAAATGTCCATATTGATTCTGTTCAACTTTGATCTGTGTATTTGGATTTATTTGGCACTTTGGCTGCCCTTTACAGGACAGGACAACTGCATCCATCTTTGCGTGGATGTGTTTGGAGAAACGTGAGCTGGAGAGGGACAAAGGGAGAGGGAAGGCAGAGCTCTCAAGCATGCAACCACCAGGGGAACCAGAGGATGTGGAACAATTAAGTCGTCAGCCACACAAACAACCGCGCTGCCAAATTCACTCTGATAAAGAGCCTCTTAATATGTGAATCCCACTCAACCTATTCGGAGGCTCATCTCACACTAGGACCATCAAACATCCCTAACCTGATTACTGCGTTACAGTCAAACTCAATGAGGGGTGCAAATCTCCAAATGAAGTGGCTAAATTAGTCCCTTGACAGGGATATTTTCAGTGATGGAGGGCTTCGCACTGGACAAGTCACGTCAAGATATTCTGCTGTTGCTGTCACCAGAATATAGTTTTAGTAAAGAGTTCATATTTTTCTCCAGTCAGTCGTTTTTCACTCCATCAAACCAGCTGCTAACGTCAACGTGAGAAGATCTGCATGTTGATTTCACAGACAAACCACAAGATTTCTCTGTGTAGAAAGAGGAAACCAGAGTAAGTTTCCAATCCGCCTCTGAGGCGTAAAAAAAAGGTCACTCTTACGTATATTTACGGAACTTGCTGCAATTAAAAGCAAGTCCAGGCGGCTGTGCAGCAGAAGTGATTTGTGCAGGTGGCAGCCAGTAGATGGCACACTGAAATGGTTATTTTGCATGGTTGGGGGGTGGGGGGGTGGCAGCTGTTTGCAAGAGAAGCAGTCTGAGAGGCAACAGAGTGGGAGTTGGGAGTTGGCCTTCTGCTGCGCTTCGACATACAGAACTATGAAACCCAGCAGGAGAGCTGTAATGTGTGGTTGGTGGTTGATGAAAGCTACACACTGCTGCTCTCTGTCACTCTGTCACTCTTCATCACGCCGCAGTTATAGTGCAACTACAGCAGGGCTCTGGTGGAAGGGTTGCAACACATGAGGAGTCCTGGCAGTTGAATGCAAATACGCTGGTTGGATTTTCAGGGATGCAAGCTGAAGTCCTCACCCTCCGCTGGTGTTCCCATTCTTGCTGAGATGAGAGCGAGGTTCACTGGAGGCCAACTTCAACAGCTCGTTCCACTCTCTTTCCCACTCTTCCTCGGTGTACACCAGCCCCGACTGCAGCAAAACACACCCCAGAAATGTTTAATCAGATCTGCACGTTGACCGCACACCAACACAGTCACTATCATATGTCTTTTTTTCGGTTTGTTTTTGTCTTATCCATCTTATTAAAGATGTTTGGAGCTCTGTGCATTTCTGCACACGGATAGTTTCTCTGTTCATATTATGTTATATAGATAATAAAAGAAAAGTAGGTTGTCCTGCAACGTGGCCCCTGTGTGTCTTGAATCACTTGGCTGCCCACATGCCTTGGGCCTTTTAAAAAATCACAAGCATCTGGACTACTTCTTTCCCCAGCTATCTTAGATGACACCATTTTTTAAATAGATTTTTAACTACTTTAATCCATGAACATCAGGAGAAGGGAGAAGAGGTGCAGAGGATTTGACAGTATTAGCAGTGTAGCTACGGCACTAATGCACACTTGGTATCCGCAAAAATCCAAAAGTGTTGCTCAGCAGTAAAGCTAAAACCAGTGCTTCTGAACTTCCCCATATTAATGTGTGATCCCTGAATGATGGCCATATGCATCTAAAAAGTGCAGGGTAAAAAAGATGAGCCCTTTTTCCACCTCCTTGTTCTGCTGGGTTTGCTGCCACCTCCACCGCCTCTTCAGGGCATCTCTTTCCGCTCCCCTCTTCATCATGGTGTACAGAGATTTCCTCAGCATCAGGTCTCTGTCGTGGAAGCCCCACATCCCTGAGCAACACACACACACATATGACATGTTTTTTCCAAAACTGCGATGACGTGTATGAAACAACGAGGCCAACAGGACTGAAACAAGATGTTGTTGATATTAAATATGCATCCAGAGATGACATCATCTGTTTTGATAAAAATGACTTCAGGAGACACAACTTGTCAGTGCAGATTACATAAACTCTGTACCTGCTTGGTGTCTGCAGCTCAGGCAGCCCTCACACCAGGGAGACAAGAATCTCCTTTAGCACATACCTGAAGATGCTGTCATCTCTAAAATCCAGCAGCTGACAGTCTCCTGCAATGTATTTGACTCTCATTCCTCTCCCCATTTCACTCGCCCCATTTTCTCGAGTAATAGCAGCTGTGACACAGCACTGACTGCTTTTCAGCAAAAACAACAGCATGCGCGGGATCACATTACGGATTTCAGAGTGAACAAATAGCTCACCCAAAGAGGCAGCATGCAGAAGGCAGTTCCCATCCCCTGTGGTGGCCAGAGGAAGCAGCTTCTTACAGCTTGTGCACATGGTCGACCACCAGTTCAGACGACCTGAAAAGCCCAGGCAGTACATCATGAGGCACCCTTTTTCAAATTAGACCTATAGAAAAGTGAAGAACTGAAACATGAGGACACATTTTAAAATCAATCTTTGAGGTGGAGATGAGTGTGGTTGTGCAGTCCAGCGTCTCACTGGGGATTTTGTGTCACAGACCCACAACATGAATAGTTCATTAACATCTCTCTACGATAAAAAAATTATAGGCTGCCACCTAAAGAGACATCTTTATGGAGGTCTTTAAAACATTTTGGACATTTATTAGAAAATTTTACTGAATTGAATTGAGCAAAACTGAAGATCTGTTATTCCTTTCCACATCTTTGGGCATTTTCTAAATTAGGAGTCCATCCATACCCTAAATAGATTTGGATTTTGGGAAGTCATTTATTTTTTGGATAGAAATACTACACGCTTCATCCAGAGCCACCATCACGACAGATGGAATCACTTCACCCACATTTACAGTCATTTATTTTTTGGTTGTTTGTTTATTAACTATTTATTTTTTATACCGAAATGCAACCAACAATCTATGTTGACATCAGAATTTGATAAGTTCCGGTTAATTTTGTTTTCATGTTATTACAATTGGACATAGCATATTTGCACTATATAAACAAATTGTACAGCTTACATTGTCATTTCCCTGCTGGTATTCGTCAGCTTTGACTAAAAAGAATCCCTCTGTCTGACTCGTGCTATCCTCCTTACAGACGCCGTATTCTGATAATATACAGATTCATAACTCTATTAAGTTCAATAAATGTAAGTCAACATTTTTTAAAGATTGAAAAACAAAGAAAAAAAGACATTTATGTAAAACTGACCACTGCTGCAGAGCTACTTGTTATCATCTCTCTGAAAAACCACCTGATAGATGCAGGGTGCTCTGAGTGTAAGATAGCTGCTCTCCTTTTGCCATGATCCATTAGTCACTGAGCAGGAAGTATGCATGTGTTAAGCATCGACCGTAAACAAGATGTTTCAGGCAGATGGATTGAAAGTCTTACAGGATAACTCCCTTTGTTATGAATTTAGAGACATAACAAATTGGAAAGTAAGGAAATTCAATTCTGTAAAAATGTCTAGAAACAACAAAAGCATATTGAAGAAAGAATACATCCTAAATAAATAACACATCTTTTTAGGAAAATGTGCCCTAACTTGAAGAAAGATTGTGATGAGCTTTCAAACATCAGGTATCCATGAACAGGTATGGAAACATTTTGTAAAACTGAACTTTATAAGGTAATCCTAGCTGCATGCTTTCAGCACCCTTCAGAATGTGTTCCTTTTGCTATATCTTCTGCTTCTGCTTAATCACCACCTTGCTTACATCCCTGTGGGAAAGATGACGTTTTCACAGCCCTGAGCACTGCACATCGAGTCACCGTGCTCTGAGGTCGGAGAGATCTGACTGCTTCACTTATTTAACGACAGTAAAACACAGGAGTTCAGAACGCTTTAGCTCTGAGATCAGCTGTGATCAAATTTAAGAAGTGTTCTCCATTTCATCGTCTTGATTTTACCATTTCATGTTAGTTATCCAAGTTAATTTATTGGAAAGTTATTTCTGCTATTACTTCCCATGGCTTTTTATAATATAATGACTGAGTTTAAAAGAGAGCCACGTGCACAGCACACGGACAATTACAGTTAAGCCTTCATCAGCCATGAAGTGAGGCTAATACACAGCTTATGGAAGCAGGTAGTACTCCTAATTCATGAGACATTTACTTCTGATTCATTTTGTGACTCGAAAGACTTTAATTAACGCCAGACGTCAAATTCCATTTAGCAGTAGATTAAATGGTTTCAAATGCAGCTCTTCTCTCATTTAGACATTAAAGTGAGCCAACACACCTTTTGGGTAGCTGTTCTCAGATTGTGATCAGAATTAGGGAAGCTGTGAGGAAGTGTGCTGAAAGATCTGAAACCCCTCTAACTAGCTTCTCTCTCTCATTTCAAAGCATCAGCTGGGATATGAATCATTTGGGATGAGGAATGCTTTGAATTAGACGTTTTTGTGTTTCATCCAGATGATGCAGCTCTGATCTGCTCAGCATCGCCCTCACCCAGTACATCTGTCTGCATTACTGACTCCCACTGGCTTTTACCATTGCTACCTTTCTGTGGGGCTTCAGGGCTTTAATGTAATCCAAATGGCTAATGCAGGGAAATGCATGGGATTTTCTTACATATATCTCGTATCAGTTGCAGAAGAAGTACTTTAAATGAATTTATTACACCCTAAAGTACTTACCAGCCTGCTCCAGAGCCATCATGGTGGACTGCTCTATCAGATCTCTCTCTATGAAGCTCCTAAAGTCCTCGCTGTAGACGCTGAGGTCTGGTAGCTGGAATGTGTAAATGGGCATCTCGAGAGGGAACTGCTCGCTAGTACACTCGCTGGCCACCTGCAGCCGCGCCAGAGAGACGATAGCAGAGCTGGCATGGGAGATCCCGCGGGACAGACGCTTCTCTAAAAGGGAGTACAAGGAGGTATTGAAAGGAAGATGTGCCAGTAGAAAACCTCTAATGTCTCCGGTGTCAAGATTGTCCCGCTACCTTGCGCATTGTCCTCCTGCTTCTGGGCACACGGCTTGTCGATCTTGCTGACATGGGTGGGCGTGTCACGCGTCTCCGGCTGCTTGTAGTAGCGGCCCTCGTTGAAGACCTGCGGCAGGTTGGCAGTGTGGACCTGCCTTAGCTCCTCGTAGTCATTTAGAGCAGCGCTGAGGTCCCAGTTTTTACCTGCAGGACACAAGCCATAATCTGATTGGAATAACAAACACAAAGATTCATGCTCCTCTTAATGATGCTTTCATTTTGATTCATCTGATTTCTATAGAAGAGTGAGTCACAAAATGTTTCCATACATCTAAAGTTTGTGTAACAAGACACTGTGCTGCACCGGTGTTTACAGTAAACAGGGTTATCTTGAGGTAAATGAAACCTCTAGCAGTTAATGAAGAGATAAAACTGCTAAACATGGCAAAAGATAAATGCTGAGTGTACTAAAGATTAGCTTGTTTCCCTTAAAATTAAGCCAATTGGTATTTAAAACATGCTTTTTTTTGGACTAATGTTTTTTAACTGAATCAAGAAGATGCTTGCAGACCTTATAAAAAAACTCCACTATAATGATGTAGGTATAATGATGTTTAGCTAAATACTACATGGTGAATCATAGGAGAAACAAGATGTTGAGCTTGGGTGGTGCCACAAAAATGAAGACAGCAAAGGGAGATGAATCCTTGAGCAAAATCCCAATGTGCACATACAGACACGCACACTTGTCTCCTCTGGGTGCTGTCTCTGACATAAAATCCCCTCCAGGTTTAAGAGACACAAATAAATCTTTAGATATCTCACTGGGACTTCTAACTGTGCCACAGGAGCAATCTGCAAACCGGTCCTTATCAGATAAATAATTACGGAAAAAGAAACAACCAGCTATAAACACGGCACGGAACCTGAGCGTGTTTATGAGTCGGTATCCTTTAATGGACTCAGAGGCACCGGAGGAAGTTTCTCCCGGACTTCCAGACAGAATCACTGTTGACAGTCTGAAAAACACGAAACCAGCCATCACTAATCGCTGGCTCTCACGCCAATCAATGCAAAACTGATTCCACTGAAAGGATTCCAGCAGCTTGTGCAACACAGGTCCAGGAATACAAGTTGCAGTGCAGCTAGACAGCCACTCAGCACGTAATGCACTGGCTAGGAAATGCTTGCATGGAGAGTATTGTTTCAGCGCCTTCATTGTTAATGGCTGTCATCAGCCAAACGATCATTGACAAACTCATCTGGAGTATGGGCATACATCAACACAATCCATGAGAAACATTAGAGCTTCACCCATCTCCTGTTCCATTACTGCAGATCTGACAAATGACCATTTTTCCACATAACAGAGATGTTGCTTTAATTAAACAAATGAGCAAAAATGAGATGTAAAACACTTTCCATTTTCTCTAAAACAGCAAACTTTCCGCCTCTATTTGAAAACATGCAACATCTAAAGTCAGTCTGTTCAGTACCTGTAACAGCCTCTAGAGGGAAGCACCACATCTCTCCTCAGAAAACAGAGGAAGTGATCAATGTAGTTTTTGAAAGCCAAGCTCACATCAGTGCAGAGCAGCAGGCGAGAAAAAACTGTGAGACAGGACATCCAGATACGTGCCTGTCCCTTCGGAGTGCACCAACTTGTTTTAAGTCAGTTTGTGTCAAACATATTGCAGACAAACTGACATTGTCCGCTGTGGCTTTGCACCAGAGCCAATTAAGAAGGAATAGGGAAAAGAAAGGCAGAGAAACATGCAAACATTTTAAGAATTTCATCAGAGCAGACACTTTATGCACTTTCTTCTTGTTACACTGCACATCCTCTTCTCCCTGCGTTTTATTTTGGGGCATTTCTTGCTTTTTACATTTGCTTAGAGTAAAAATTAGCTGAATTTGTAAAAACCCCTGAAAAATTTGTCAACGCTAAAGTTGACTCAGCTGGACGTCGGCCGGCTTTCTGTTGAGTGCACTTTTGCTCTCCTCTTTTAAATGTGAAGTATATCCAAGCGATACAAGTGCCAGGAGCACTCGGCTCCTCAGTGAGTTCCAGTGAATGGACACAAAGCTCTCCCCGGGGAGTGCAATCATAAACCCGTCACGCTCGCCTCTAAATCAGCAAGACCCTCTTATGCAGGGCCCTCTTCTTTCCATCCATCGCTTGTTTCTCTTCTCTCTCATTTCCTCTTCCTCTTCTGTCTTGAGTGCAACCACTGAGAGCAGCTGATCAAAACAGAAACTTAGAAACACTCTCTCAACGAAAGTTAGCCTCTTACCTTCCAGCAGGTCTCTTGCCAGACCCGGTTCTGCCCCCGTGGACCGAACAAAGTCTGACAGGACCGCGTCCATGTCCAGAGTCATGTGAGCATGTGTGTGTGCTGCCCAAGGTGCAGCGGTGGCCTTGGTGGACGCCAGCCTTCACGTTCTCATCTGGGGGTTGGTTGAGGGG